>JAANYP010000659.1:198178-241975 GCA_020465985.1 Centrapalus pauciflorus | reverse complement strand
TATGGGTAGGAAATGGGCTGACTTAGTAAGTCGATCCACTATTACCCATATAGAGTCATGATTCCGCTTTGTCCTGGGCAGTTTCGTCACAAAGTCCATGGTTATGTGGTCCCACTTCCATTCCGGGACTGGCAATGGTTGTAGTTCCCCATACGGCTTCTGATGTTCCGATTTGACTTGTAAACAAGTCATGCAATTTTCCACATATCGTCCCACGTCCTTCTTCATTCCAGGCCACCAATAATCCGTCCTAAAGTCTTGATACATTTTGGTAGAACCAGGGTGTATCGAAAATTTCGACATATGAGCTTCTGACAGAATTTGATCCCGAATACCTCCTAGACTGGGAACCCATATTCTATCCAAGAACCGTCTAAGACCGCTATTATCAAGAGTCAGCTGGGTCACATAAGTAACCATACGTTCAGATTTCAAGTTCTCATCCCGAATGGCTTCGGTTTGAGCGGCAATAATCGACTCAGTCAAGGCAGACTCCAAAACAACAGAAGTCAAAGCATAACATCGGGTATAATGGTCTTGTCTGGTTTTGCGGCTTAGGGCATCTGCTACAATGTTTGCTTTAATCTGCAGAATTCCCTCCTGTGAATGGAGATCTCGCATTCGGTCCTATCGGATAATGCAGTATGCAGCGACAAATATATAAACAGTCAAGTAAGCAGTAAGCATGATAAGTGTTTACATAAAATGTAAAAATGAACATGCAATCAAGGCAATTCAAGTGTCAAGCTTCAGAAATGTCAAAATACGTTTCTATGATACAATATAGTATTAAAGAAACATGCAGCATCAATCGGAAGTTTCCATACAGTCGATGACATTCACCAATAAGTATCGAAACATATGCAAGTAATTAATGAAATCTGTCACTCACAGTGGTCCGTAGTCAGATAATGCTTAACGAATTAAGCGGTTCAGTTTACTCTGTCAAATCGGCGGTTTCCTGCAGTTCAGTTTCAAATCTGGCATATTAATGTCAAGTCTGTAACATGATCTATATAACCCTAGTTATATAATCAGGTTATTGTCATCTTGTCGAGTCTGAGGTAGTTCCTATCGTCCCAAAGTGAGTCTATTCTTATCAGATTAATACGATCCATCTAATTACAGATATGTGGTCTAAGGGTTCATACAGAGTCTGTTAATTTATTTGTGCATAAAATAGTTATGCATCTTGAAGTTATGAGTTTTATCATAATCAAAGGATACTTTCAATTACAATAAGTTGTTTAAATAACTTAATCTGATTTAGGAATTAATCTTAGGCTTGGAACAAAAACCAGATTTGAATTTTAGGAGATAGATTCGAACAAGGGAGCAGATTCGAATATCCTCTTATTCGAATCTAAGAGATTAGATTCGAAGGTGACATAGGTTCGAAACACACTTCATAGACTCGAAAACCAATCCAGATTCGAACTCTCTTCATAGATTCGAAGGTCTTCTTAGATTCGAAACCCACTTTCAAGACACCTTCGAGTCTAGCTAAATAATTTCGAAGCTAATATATTCTAGGACAGATTCGAAACACTTAGATTCTATAACAGATTCGAAACACTCACACACACTCGAGATACATGAATATCTCGAATCTGTTAATCAATTTTCCATGTTTTTAACTACGAAATTCAACAAAAATACGGGAGTAATAGTCACTAACCTTCGTCCAAGCTATATCCTTCGACTATAGACGATTTCCAAGCAAAAACAGGTCCTAAACGAGAGTAAATCAGCTTCGAATGAAGGGAATATGAGCAAACTCGAATTTGCTCTTCAAAACCGAACTAAAAGTCAGTAAAAGGGTCGATTTTACCTTAAATCCGGACGAAATCAAACATGAAATGGTAGATTCTTGTAGAGCTCGACGATATCTAACCGATGGTGTATAAATCACGAGAATCTGACGGATCGTTTGGGAGAAAATCTAGAGAGAAGATGAGGTCTTAGAGAGAGAAGGAGAGTGTTCTAGTCTTCCAAACTTAAGAAATGAGGAGGGATGCCCTATTTATAGGAAAATAGGGAAAAATCAGATTTTCTACTGAATTTTCCGGAATTGACCAACTTTTATTCCCAACAATCCGATTTGCATTTCAGATGCAATAAATAGCAAAGAAGTTCTAGATTTGCTATAATTGTCTTTTAATCACATTTTTTTTCATTTTAGTCCGTTTCGTCATTTTCGGTCTTTAATTTGTCATTTAGCTGAATTTTAATTATTAATTTTATTTCAGCTAATTTTTGGGCAACTTTTCATAATTAATTATAACTTAATATAATTAACTATTACAGATTCATATTTTCGGTTAATTACTAATATTTGGATAAAAATTGCTTTATTATCCAAAGTCTGCTGCTGTAACATATGCAAGTATGTAATGCAATCTGTCACTCACAGCGGTCCTGAGCAATGCAAGTTATCAATGAACATGCAACAACAGTTGTCCAGTTTCAACAATGTCTATCATACGTTCCTAGCATACAATTAAGTAATCAATGAACATGCAGAAGCAGTTGTCCAGATTCTGTGGTGTCTATCGTACGTTCCTAGCATACAATTAAGTAATCAAGGAACATGCAGCAGCAGTTGCCCAGTTTTAGTAGTGTCTATTATACATTCCTAACATACAATTAAGTAATCAAGGAACAGGCAGCAACAGATGTTTCCATACAAGTCAGTAACAACAACCAATAAGTACCGAAACATGTGCAAGTAAGTAATGCAATCTGTCACTCACAGCGGTCCTGAGCAATGCAAGTAATCAATGAACATGCAACAACAGTTGTCCAGTTTCAACAATGTCTATCATACGTTCCTAGCATACAATTTAGTAATCAAGGAACATGCAGCAGCAGTTGTCCAGTTTCAACAATGTCTATCATACGTTCCTAGCATACAATTAAGTAATCAAGGAACATGCAGCAGCAGTTGTCCAGTTTTAGTAGTGTCTATCATACGTTCCTACCATACAATTAAATAATCAAGGAACAAGCAGCAGCAGATGTTTCCATACAAGTCAGTAACAATCACCAATAAGTACCGAAACATATGCAAGTAAGTAATGCAATCTTTCACTCACAGCGGTCCTGAGCAATGCAAGTAATCAATGAAAATGCAACAACAGTAGTCCAGTTTCAACAATGTTTATCATACGTTCCTAGCATACAATTAAGTAATCAAGGATCATGCAGCAGCAGTTGTCCAGATTTAGTAGTGTCTATCATACGTTCCTAGCATACAATTAATTAATCATTGAACAAACAGCAGCAGATGTTTCTATACAAGTCAGTAGCAATCACCGATAAGTACCGAAACAGATGCAAGTAAGTAATGCAATCTGTAGGTCACAGCGGTCCTGAGCAATGCAAGTAATCAAGGAACATGAAGCAGCAGTTGTCCAGTTTCATAAGTGTCTGTCATACGTTCCTAGCATACAATTAATTAATCATTGAACAAGTAGCAGCAGATGTTTTTATACAAGTCAATAACAATCACCAATAAGTACCTAAACATATGCAAGCAAGAAATTCAATCTGTCACTCACATCGGTCCTGAGCAATGCAAGTAATCAAGGAACATGAAGCAGGAGTTATCCAGTTTCAGCAGTGTCTATCATATGTTCCTAACGTACAATTAAGTAATTAAGGTACAGGCAACAACAGATGTTTCCATACAAGTCAGTAACAAACACCTATAAGTACCGAAACATATGCAAGTAAGTAATGCAATCTGTCACTCACAGCGGTCCTGAGCAATGCAAGTTATCAAGGAACATGCAACAACAGTTGTCCAGTTTCAACAATGTCTATCATACGTTCCTAGCATACAATTAAGTGATCAAGGAACATGCAGCAGCAGTTGTCCAGTTGCAGTAGTGTCTATCATACGTTCCTAACATACAATTAAGTAATTAAGGGACAGGCAGCAACAGATGCTTCCATAGAAGTCAGTAACAATCACAAATAAGTATCGAAACATATGCAAGTATGTAATGCAATCTGTCACACACAGCGGTCCTGAGCAATGCAAGTAATCAATGAACATGCAACAACAGTAGTCCAATTTCAACAATGTCTATCATACGTTCTTAGCATACAATTAAGTAATCAAGGAACATGCAGCAGCAGTTGTCCAGTTTCAGTAGTGTCTATCATACGATCCTAGCATACAATTAAATAATCAAGGAACAGGCAGCAACAGATGTTTCCACGCAAGTCAGTAACAATCACCAGTAACTACCGAAACATATGCAAGTAAGTAAGCAATCTGTCACTCACAGCGGTCCTGAGCAATGCAAGTTATCAATGAACATGCAACAACAGTTGTCCAGTTTCAACAATGTCTATCATACGTTCCTAGCATACAATTAAGTAATCAAGGAACATGCAGCAGCAGTTGTCCAGTTTCAACAATGTCTATCATACGTTCCTAGCATACAATTAAGTAATCAAGGAACATGCAGCAGCAGTTGTCCAGTTTTAGTAGTGTCTATCATACGTTCCTACCATACAATTAAGTAATCAAGGAACAAGCAGCAGCAGATGTTTCCATACAAGTCAGTAACAATCACCAATAAGTACCGAAACACATGCAAGTAAGTAATGCAATCTTTCACTCACAGCGGTCCTGAGCAATGCAAGTAATCAATGAAAAAGCAACAACAGTAGTCCAGTTTCAACAATGTTTATCATACGTTCCTAGCATACAATTAAGTAATCAAGGATCATGCAGCAGCAGTTGTCCAGATTTAGTAGTGTCTATCATACGTTCCTAGCATACAATTAATTAATCATTGAACAAACAACAGCAGATGTTTCTATACAAGTCAGTAGCAATCACCGATAAGTACCGAAACAGATGCAAGTAAGTAATGCAATCTGTAGCTCACAGCGGTCCTGAGCAATGCAAGTAATCAAGGAACATGAAGCAGCAGTTGTCCAGTTTCATAAGTGTCTGTCATACGTTCCTAGCATACAATTAATTAATCATTGAACAAGTAGCAGCAGATGTTTTTATACAAGTCAATAACAATCACCAATAAGTACCTAAACATATGCAAGCAAGAAATGAAATCTGTCACTCACATCGGTCCTGAGCAATGCAAGTAATCAAGGAAAATGAAGCAGGAGTTATCCAGTTTCAGCAGCGTCTATCATATGTTCCTAACGTACAATTAAGTAATTAAGGTACAGGCAGCAACAGATGTTTCCATACAAGTCAGTAACAAACACCTATAAGTACCGAAACATATGCAAGTAAGTAATGCAATCTGTCACTCACAGCGGTCCTGAGCAATGCAAGTTATCAAGGAACATGCAACAACAGTTGTCCAGTTTCAACAATGTCTATCATACGTTCCTAGCATACAATTAAGTGATCAAGGAACATGCAGCAGCAGTTGTCCAGTTGCAGTAGTGTCTATCATACGTTCCCTGCATCATCCGAGAAAATTATCTCTTTATTCGAGTTTCATCAAAGTGTTATTCGAGTTTAGATCTTTACTAATCGTGTTTCATTATATCATTATTCGAGTTTATTACTTCTTTCATCGAGATTCATACAACACCATTCGAGTTTATTGATTATATGATTCGAGATTCATATAATTTCATTCGAGTTTATTACTTCATTATTCGAGTTTTATATTAGTTTAATTTTTTATTTTTTATTTTTGAGTTTCATACCTTATTTTTAGGCCAGTTGTTACAGTCTCCCCCTGTTGAAGGAATTTCGTCCCGAAATTAGCTCGTGTTCTCCTCCGCTTGGACTTTTGAGAACAGCTGGGGGTACTTCTCTCGGAATTGATCTTCGCGTTCCCAAGTAAACTCAGGACCTCGTTTAGAGTTCCATCGGACCTTTATTATTGGAATTCGACTGTGCTTGAGTTTCTTGACTTCTCGGTCCATTATTTCCACCGGTTGCTCAATGAAATTTAATTTATCGTCTATCTCCTGCTCGTCCATGGGTTTCACGAGTGATTCATCAGCCAGACATTTCTTAAGATTGGATACGTGGAAGGTATTGTGCATGCTGCTAAGTTCTGGTGGTAACTTTAAACGATAAGCTACGAGTCCAATTCCCTTTAAGACTTTGCATTGCCAATGTATCGAGGGTTTAATTATCCTTGTTTCCCAAACCGTATCACGCCCTTCCATGGCGAGACTCTCATCAGTACTCGTTCTCCTAATTAGAACTCAAGGGATTTTCTATTTTCATCTGCATAACTTTCTTACAATCGCAGGCAACTTTTAGTCAGTTTCGTATCTGTACTATCCTTTCGGTTGTTTCGTGAATGATCTTAACGCCATTGATTTGGCCATTTCCCACTTCTTCCCAATAAATCGGTGATCGACACTTTTGCCCGTAGAGGGCTTCAAACGAAGCAGCTCAATACTTGAGTGATAGCTATTGTAGTACGATAATTTCACTAAGGTAATTGAGTATCCATTACATAGGCCCTTAATGTGTGTTCTAGGGTTTCGATCATTCTATTATTCTGACCATCGGTCTGAGGGTGATATGTGGTACTTCATGTCTTAGTTTGTATCCAAAGCTTGAAGTAATAATTGCCAAAAACTTAGATGTAGATCTGCTATCCATTTCTGAAATGATTATAATAGGCACTACGTGTCCGGAGACAACTTCCTTGAGGTACGTTTGGACTAGCTTATTCATCCTGATGTTCTTCTTGATTGGTAGGAATGCGCGGATTTTGTTAGGTTGTCGACTATTGCCCAAATGGTTTCTGATGGTTTATCTTAACTTTGGAGCGTGTTAGAAATTTTCTGACCGATTTGGCAATGTCATTCTTCATGATAGGCCACCCGTATAGTTTCTTAAGGTCATGATACATTTTATTGGATCTGGGGTAAACGACATATCTTAATTTGTGTCCTTCATCCATAGCCAGCTTTCTTATTCCACCAAACAGAGTAATCAGATTCTATTCATGAGATACCGATTTTTATTAGCCCTTATTCTAAACTATTTATCCACTTGTACTCTTAACGGCTTAGCTCCTTAGTTTTCCTCAGGTGATAACGAATTTTCACGGTTGCCATTACTTATTAGTTCCATCCAAAGGTACTACTTCGTATTCGACTCTTTCTGGTTCAAGACGTGTTGGAGGCTCTTAGGGTCCGTGAGTGTAATACACTTCTTACCGTACAACTAATGTCTTCAAGTCTTAAGGGTAAAGACTACTGTTCCAAGATCTAGATCATGCGTTGTGTAATTCACCTCGTGACCCTTAAGTTTTCATGAAGTATAAGCTATGACCTTATCTTTCTACATCAGCCCATTGTGTGAAGTGTCATAGTAATCTATAAATTTCTCGTTCCTCTTAGGTGTGGACAAAATAGGCGCGCTGCACAGTTTGTGCCTTAATAACTGAAATGATATCTCCTGATCCTTGCTCCAATCATACTTAATGTCTTTTCGGGTCAGTTTTTGTTAGAGTTCTGGTGATCTTTGAGAAAATTGCTTATAATAAGTGGCAAGTCGTAAGGACTGTCGTATCTCTATGGGGGTTCTAAGAGTTGACCAATTCCCGATAGCCTCGATCTTTGCGGGGTCGACTTGGATTCCTTTACTATTGTTCACGTGACCGAGGGATTTCACCTCTCCTAACCAAAAGTCAAATTTAGAAAGCTTAGCAT
Organism: Centrapalus pauciflorus; assembly: GCA_020465985.1. Lineage (NCBI taxonomy): Eukaryota > Viridiplantae > Streptophyta > Magnoliopsida > Asterales > Asteraceae > Centrapalus > Centrapalus pauciflorus. The sequence continues at coordinate 234,301 of JAANYP010000659.1, read as the reverse complement.
ATAGTTGTTCTTTCTCCGATAATTCCAGAATCAGTCTTAAATGTTGCTCGTGCTCCTTCTCGTTTCGCGAGTAGATTAAAAGTCATTCATGAATACAATCACGAATTTGTCTAAATAAGGTTTGCACACCCGATGAGGTCCATGAGTACCGTTGGGGACACTGGTTAATCCAAACGGCATTAATAGGAATTTATGATGACCAAGACGGAATCTGAAAGCTGTCTTTGGAATATCTTTCTTGTGAACTCTAACCTGATGATAACCAGACCTTAGGTCGATCTTCGAATATAAGCTTAATTCTTGGAGTTTTGTCAAACAAGTTTTTAGCTTATTTAATTTCTCGGTAAATGCTGCACATCCCGAAAGTTCCATCCTTCTCCTTTATGAACAAAACTGGAGCTCCTCCAAAGCGAGGAACTCGGTTTGATAGACCATTTATCTAAGAGCTCCTACAGTTGGTTGGACGATTCTTACACTATTGATGGGGCTAATCGGCATGGTGCCCGAGCCATTGGTACCGCACCTGATACTAGGCCAAATTTTGAATTTGAATTGCCTCGATGTTGGGTGTTCAGGTAAGTGTTCTGGAAAAAAAAAAACTTTGGGTAACCATAAATAATAAGGATATTTTCGAGCCGCTTTTCCTTTGGCTCCCTCTCTGTCAATATTTCAGGGTCCTAATGCTAGGAATGATGCTCACTTTGGTAATTCTTGTTTTGCCTTGAACAGTAAGGACCTTCTTATTAGGTAAAGGTATATGAGCCGTCTTCTTGTGGCACACTATTTCCGCACGATTTTTCGATAGTCAATCCATGCCTATGACCACGTCAAAACTTCCTAGTTTGACGGGCATCAAGTCTGTTTCAAAGAGTTGGCCTACTAATTCTAAGGAGCATCCTCGACTTATATTATTTGTCTTAAGCCTCTTACTGTCATCAACTTCAAGGGCATAAGTGACACTTAATGGTGTAAGAATGGAATTTATCAGCTTAGTGAACTTAATGGATATAAAGCTCCTATCGGCACCAGTATCAATTAGTAGAAATGCATAAGTGGTATCTAATGGGGTAAGAGGATAAGTCTACGAGTTTGAAATTTCTTAGGCAGGTAGTCACATCTTTATCTTTTCCTACGCAGAGTTGTAGTTAAAACTTAGTTCCTCATAAAAGTTCTTGATACTTAATCTTTGTATAAGATGTGGTCAAAAATCTTCTGATAAATTCTTAAGCCTTATTTACCCTAAGATATATCAGATAGTAAAGCCTAGAGAAAATACTATAAAGAGATGCCTCCGGGGTTTCCTCGTACTCTAGAGCGTTAAGTCGTTGGGTTAGTTCTACATTACTGGCTTTGCGCTCTGCTAGGCGTTGACATAATTTGTCTATTCCGTCTTTGTTGAATCGCCTGGGTATTCTGGTTGGCCTAAGGTTTATTGGGGGTTTGCATTGCCTCCTACCTAACCCTTGCAAGGATCTCACCGACCTCTTGGTGGATTTTGTCGAAATTGGGGGTCGTGTCTGGCGGCCCTTGCCACCAACAGGGGCATCGTTCGTTGCGTAGGTTCCTGGGTAAGTGTCGGTACTTGAGAAGAAGATGACATTTCTAACTGTCTTGGGGTCCCTTCCTTGTTTCTCCACTCTTGGAGAGTGTGAGGCATCCATCCCCAGTGTCTTACGTTCGCCCATCGCTACAGCGGCGGGCTTGGCTGATGAGGGGGGGGGGGGTACCGGGATAGACTCCCGTAGTGCTAATCACACCCTTTTCCTAGGGGTGAACTTTCTTAATGGTTCATTGGGATGGTTTCAGTGGTGGTGATGGTGTAGCAATTTATGCTGCAGGGTCACAGTTGCCCTCCTTGTGTTTTGACGAGTCCATTACATCGTCATTGATTTGGGTCTGGGTGGGTCTCTGATCCCAAGTACATCTTAGTGTCACCTTGGTTTGTGAGAGTTCCTCCTCAGGGCCAAAGAGGATAATAACCGTATTGTTCGACATGTTATTGTCATATATGTGTTCACAGTTCTTGAAGAAAGTTTAGTTTTTGTAACAGTTATAGTCTAGGTACTAATGCAACCTAGTTCACTATAACTATGGCTTTGATACCAATCTGTCACACCCTGCTACCTCGGTTGGCAGCGAGACGTGACGAGTGCGGAAGCGTAACCATAATTATAACGAACGACCACTATATGGACGTTTTCGAAATAATACATCATTAAAATTTAAGAATGTAATAACGTTTTACAAAATGAAAGAAATGAAGTTCGCGTAATACAGAGATTCTAATACATAATTAATGCGTCCAAAAATAATGCAGTCAAATCTCCGTTAGTTTCGAAATATGCATGCGACTCCATGAAATGCGGAAGCTTGAAAGTTGGTGTATCCGAAGGCACACTTGCCTTAATTACCTGAAAATACATGCTAAAATACGTCAACAAAATTGTTGGTGAGTTCATAGGTTTACACGAAAAGACCAGTTGTATGGACATATCAGATGAGTTGAATCTATAAAATCATAAATTCCATGAGATGTATTACATAAACCATCATGTCACCGAAACTTAATTAGAATGAGTTTGCCCCGAGCAGTATTCCCATACGTAATACCGTGAGTTGAATATATATGCACCCGCCGTTAGCTAAACCACTAACCCGAGTGGGGGACATGACTCCCAATAGATCTATCCAAAATATATTCGCGCTTGCAAACAAATGCAACTAACGATTTCATGATATAAGGGCGGAAATCACATATGTAATACATAATAGAATCGAGAAGTTTTTGTGTCCATATAAAAACGAAGCATGTATTTCATCCCAAAACATAATAATGGATAAATGGGACTATGAAGACTCACCTTGTTGATTTTTGATGATATTTTTGGATCTGAGTTGAACACTTGATTGTATAGTTGAGACTCGTTCTAATATTTTTACGAGTTTGGGTCAATATTATCATAATACGAGTTTGAATATTTTATGTACTTGGGGGTGATGTATAAATAATGTTGATAATGATTTGCAGTTATGTTCAAGTAATTTATTTAAAAATATAATTTGTTGTATTAATTCCGATTTACAAAAATGATTTTAAGTAGTTTATTTCCAAGGACATTTTGATGCATGCATGCATACGTATGTACATATGTATTTATATATATACGAAAATGCATACATATATATACGAGCATGTGCATCATTATGAAGGGGTATTCATATATTTTGCATGGAAATTTTCACGAGTATTATGAAAACCGAGTTGTAAAGTATTATGTTTTAATTTTTCATGTTTTATAAATTTTTAAGGTGGGAAATAAAGTAAATAAGAAAAACTTACAAAAGTTGAGGAATGCTTGAATTTTGGCCGATTTGCTTTGAGAGAGTTTGTGAGTTGGTGTGTTTTTTGTGAAATGGGTTTGTCTTCTATTTATAGAAGAAAAAGGGTTATTAAAAATAATGATAAACTAATTAAAATTTAGTGAAATGATGAAAAGAAAAGGTGTTTTCGGTTGAGTGTTGGACAAAATAAGTGTGGCCGATTTCATGATTGTATGTTGTGTAACATCCAAGTTTCCACAAACAGTACACGTCATAATATTTCATTTCATTAAGTAATAAATATTACTAATTGTTTGATACCACAGGTCCATCAACATGAATACTTAATTACAACAATATTTTAAAATCAAATGGTGGTCTAACTAGCTTCTAAATCTTCAATCAGAGTACGGAAGACTGAACAAGCTACCCGAGACCGCAACATCTTTTCAAAATAGGCATCATCAAAAGTCCAAAGGTCTGCTATTCATCAAAATCCAGATTCACCTAGCCTGGGACGAACTACCTGCTATGATCTTGCCTTTATCAGCTTTTCCTGAAAAAGAGTTGTCATGACAGAGTAAGCTAACAATGCTTAGTGAGTTAACAGAGTTCCATTAGTTACCACACATATATAACATACTATCAGCTCCTGCCGGCAAGTCAGTACGTCCTGAGACAGCAAAAAGGTTGGGAGACAACCCAGTTTGTTTTCCCCTATGTAAGGCCGAAGCCCTACGGGAAGTGTATGGAAACAAGTCATATAGGAAAGGAATCTGCAGAATTCCCTCCTATAAATGGAGATCTCACATTCGGTCCTATCGGATAATGCAGTATGCAGCGGCAATTAAATAAACAGTCAAGTAAATCAGTAAGCAAGATAAGTATTTACATAAAATGTAAAAGTGAACATGCATTTGAGGCAATTCAAGTGTCTAACTTCAGTAATGTCAAAAGTACGCTTCTATGATACAATAAAGTATTAAAGAAACATGCAGCAACAAACGGAAGTTTCCATACAGTCAGTGAACATTCACCAATAAGTATCGAAATATATGCAAGTAATTAATGAAATCTGTCACTCACAGTGGTCCGTAGTCAGATAATGCTTAATGAATTAAGCGGTTCAGTTTACTCTGTCAATCGACGGGTTCCTGCAGTTCAGTTCAAGTCTGGCATATTAATGTCAAGTCTGTGTCATAATCTATATAACCCTAGTTACATATTCAGGTTATTGTCAATTCTGGCTGTCGAGTCTGAGGTAGTTCCTATCGTCCCAAGGTGAGTCTATTCTTATCAGATTAATACGATTCATCTAATTACATATGTGTGTCCTTGAAATATAGCCAATCATATTACTAGCTAGGTGCATCATGACATACGGTTTCTAAGAGTTCATTCAGTGTCTGTTAATTCATTTGTGCATAAAATAGATGTGCAACTAGAATTTGTGAGTTTTATCATAATCATATTATACTTTTAATTACAATAGGTCGATTAATCACTTAATCTGATTTTAGGAATAAATCTTAGGCTTGGAACAAAATCAGATTCGAACAGCATCAGATTTAGACAGATTCGAAATTTAGGCAACAGATTCGAATTAAGGGACAGATTCGAATTAAGGGACAGATTCGAATTAGGGTTAGATTCGAATTAGGGTTAGATTCGAATTAGGGTTAGATTCGAATTAGGGTTAGATTCGAATTAGGGTTAGATTCGAATTAGGGTTAGATTCGAATTAGGATTAGATTCGAAACAACACCCTTCGAGTCTATACATGAATTTCTCGAATTTGTTCTTCATGTCCATCGGTTTTCCAGGTTTTAGCAACTTAAACATGAACATAAATGAGGGAGAAATAGTCACTAACCTTCGTCCAAGCTATAACCTTCGACTATGGATGATTTCCAAGCAAAAACAGGTCCTAAACGGAAGCAAATCAGCTTCAAATGAAGGGAAAATGAGCAAACTCGAATTTGCTCTTTCAAAACCGAACCAAAAGACAGAAAAGGGGTCGATCTTACCTCAAATCCGGACGAAATCAAACATGTAATGGTAGATTCGTGAAGAGCTCGACGTTATCTAACCGATGGCGTATGAATCACGATAATCCGACGGTTCGATTAGGAGAAATGATAGAGAGAATGATGTGATCTCACCCGAGGAATGTGTGATAGATCACGATTGCCCGATCGTTCTAATGGTTGTTTCAAGTAACTTGGATAGGACCGCGACCCATTGTCTATAAACAAGACAAGAACCTTGGTATAAGTGGAACCGCGACCCGTTGCCTATATACGATGCAAGAACTTTGGTATAGAGAACGCCACAATCAACCCCACCAAGTTGATTGATAAGTTTCGAACGCCACAAGCTAAAACACTCGATAAGTTCTGAAAGTTCGTAAGGAACAATAAGAGTTAAAAACTCACAATTTTACTCAAAAATGAAGGATGATTGAAATGGTTACATTGAGTGCCTATTTATAGGAGAAAATATAAGACCAAATACTTATCTAGATAAGTTGCACAAGCTATCACGATAAGCTATCAAATAAGCAAGACTACTTATCAAAAGGGCATTATTGACATTTCACCACTTGAAGCTTCTAGTAGGTATTAATCATGCAAGTAACTTCTATCTCTTTATCTCCTCCTAGTAAATGACCATAATGTTGAGAAAACCTTCAAAATGCCTTGAATTTAATCTTTGACAAGTTCTTTAACATGGACACCTTTATGGGCAGATTCATGGATGTGGCTAAGGACATATTTTGGGCCCTTTTTATTCTTGAAAATATAGGAAAAAGGCTAAGGTTGAAGTGGGCTTTTATTTCACTCAAATTGGGCTTAAAATGAGGAAGGTATGGCCAAAACAATGCACATGGGTGGGCTTGGCCGAATTTTATTTATTTTTGGGCTTTTGTGGATTAAAGTGAGAACTTGGGTTCCAAAACTTAGACTAATATTAGTCTTCAACTTGGATCAACATTAGGAAGCGTGCTTGGTTGTTTTGCGAACAAACGGGAGCTTGATTCCGACAATATTTAATCATTCCATTGAGAGCATCCTGGAACATCTTGGATTTTGATCTTGTGATAGGTCCGATCTTCCACCTTAACGGATCTTCGTCATCTCGGTCCCTGGACAGGTTCTCATCATTCCCCTCCTCTTGAAAGTGATTTGTCCTCAAATCTTCACCTGCATCAAACAGAGTCAAGTCAGTTACATTAAAAACATCATGAACATTATACTCATCTGGAAGATCAAGTTTGTAAGCATTGTCATTGATTTTCTGCAACACTTGAAATGGTCCATCTCCTCTTGGCATTAACTTTGACTTCCGTTTTGTTGGAAACAGTTCCTTCCGCAAATGAAGCCACACCCAATCTCCTGGTACAAAAATAATCTTTCTTTTTCCCTTGTTTGCTTGTTGTTCATACTTCTTGGTGCGCTCTTCAATGTTGTGTTTTGCCTGCTCATGGATTTGCTTGACAAATTCCGCCTTCTTCCTACCATCTAAATTCAAATACTCATTCACAGGTAAAGGAGTTAAATCCATAGGAGTTAATGGCTTAAATCCATACACAATCTCGAAAGGTGAAAACTTAGTAGCAGAATGCACATTTCGATTATATGCAAACTCAACATTTGCTCCCAAGTTTTCACATTTCTCCCCACTATTGATCTTAATAAAGTACCAAGTGTACGATTCACAACTTCAGTTTGTCCATCCGTTTGGGGATGACAAGTTGTAGAAAACAAAAGCTTTGTTCCCAATTTTCCCCACAACGTTTTCCAAAAGTAACTTAAAAACTTTGTGTCCCGATCCGAGACGATAGTTCTTGGCATGCCATGCAATCTAACCACTTCTTTGAAAAACAAATCTGAAATATGTGAGGCATCATTGGTTCGATTGCATTGAATGAAATGCGCCATTTTCGAAAACCGATCAACAACCACAAATATCGAATCTTTGCCATTTTTAGTTCTTGGCAATCCCAACACAAAATCCATAGAAAGATCAACCCATGGTTCACTTGGTATAGGCAGAGGAGTGTATAAACCATGAGGTTGAACCTTTGATTTGGCTTGTTTAAAAACAATGCACTTTTCACAAACTTTTCCAACATAAACTTTCATTTTTGGCCAAAAGAAATGTTCCTGCAAAATATTCAATGTTTTTGCCACACCAAAATGACCCATAAGACCTCCACTATGTGCCTCCCAAACCAAAAGTTCACGTAAAGAAGTGTTTGGAATGCAAAGCTTTGATTCTTTGAACAAAAATCCATCATGTATGACAAACTTTTCAAAAGAGCCCTTTTCACAACTTTGAAAAATCATACCAAAATCCACATCTTCACGATACAACTCTTTGATTTGTTCAAAACCTAGAATTTTAGAGTCAAGAGAAGAGAGTAAAGAGTACTTTCGTGAAAGTGCATCAGCCACAATATTTTCCTTACCTTTCTTGAATCGGATGACATATGGAAATGTCTCAAGAAACTCCATCCACCTAGCATGTCTCTTGTTGAGCTTTTGTTGTCCTTTTAGAAACTTCAAGGACTCATGATCAGAATGAAGGACAAACTCCTTGGTCCACAAATAGTGTTGCCAAGTTTTTAGTGCTCGAACCAAGGCATACATCTCTTTGTCATATGTGGGATAGTTTAAAGTTGCACCACTTAACTTTTCACTAAAATATGCCAATGGTTTTCCTTCTTGCATTAAAACCGCACCAATTCCAACACCCGATGCATCACACTCAATCTCAAAAGTTTTATCAAAATTTGGCAAAGAAAGCAAGGAGCATGAGTTAAATGAAACTTCAGTTTTTCAAAAGCTTGCTCTTGCTCTTTGCCCCATTTAAAACCAACATTCTTTTTAATCACTTCGGTGAGTGGTGATGCCAAGGTGCTAAAGTTTTTCACAAATCGGCGATAAAAACTAGCAAGACCATGAAAACTCCTCACATCACTTACGCACTTTGGAGTTGGCCAATCTTGAATAGCCTTTACCTTTTCTTCATCAACAGATATTCCATGAGAACTAACCACATATCCAAGAAATACAATGTGGTCGGTACAAAAAGTGCACTTCTTCCAGTTCGCATAAAGCTGTTCCTTCCTAAGCACACTCAAAACACACGTTAGATGCTCAAGATGATCATTCAAACTCTTAGAATAAATCAAAATATCATCAAAGTAAACGACCACAAATTTCCCAATAAAATCACGCAAAACATGGTTCATTAATCTCATGAACTTACTTGGAGCATTAGTTAACCCAAAAGGCATAACTAACCATTCATATAAACCATGCTTTGTTTTGAAAGCTGTTTTCCATTCGTCACCATCATTCATGCGAATTTGATGATACCCGCTCTTTAGATCAATCTTTGAAAACAACTTTGAGCCATACAATTCATCAAGCATATCATCTAATCGAGGGATTGGATGGCGATACTTTACCATGATATTGTTGATGGCACGACAATCTACACACATCCTCCATGATCCATCCTTCTTAGGTACCAGCAATACGGGAACCGCACACGGACTCATGCTTTCTCGAATCCATCCTTTCTCAAGTAATTCCTTAACTTGCCTTTGCAACTCTTTTGTTTCTTCCGGATTTGTTCTATACGCCGGCTTGTTTGGAATGGAAGATCCTGGAACAAAGTCAATTTGGTGTTCGATCCCGCGAATTGGTGGCAATCCTTTGGGAATTTCCTCGGGAAACAAGTCTTCAAATTCCTGCAAAAGAGATTTAATTTTGCTCGGGAGAATACCGGCCAAATCATTTGTGATTAAATAAGCTTCTTTGATCAAAAGAAGCACAAAAGACATCTCCGAATTCAAGGCTTCCTTTATTTCACTCCTTCTTGCAAATGCACAATATTGACTTTCCTCTTCACCCACAAATATTTTCTTATCTTTTTGTTTTTCATTTGAACCTTTTTTGTGTTCATTATTTTCATTAGGCTCACCTTCTTTGTTTTTCACATCCCTTTGAAGTCGGACTTGATCTTCATAAACTTGACTCGTTGACATCGGCACAAGAGTTATGGCTTTGGTTTTATGAACAAGAGTGAACAATAGTGTACTTGTTGGTGAAGCCATCATGTTTCACATGCCGATCGTATTGCCATGGCCTACCAAGTAGCAAATGACTTGCTTGCATAGGTACCACATCACACAACACCTCGTCTTCATACTTACCAATGCGAAATGACACCAACACTTGTTTCGTCACACGCACCTCACCACTATCATTAAGCCATTGGAGTTTATATGGCTTTTGATGCTTCATCGTCGGCAATCCTAGCTTTTCAACCATGGAAACACTAGCCACATTAGTACAACTCCCACCATCAATGATAACACTACATACCTTGCCTTGAACATAACCCCGAGTGTGAAAGAGGTTTTCCCTTTGTGCATCATCTTCTTCCTTGGAATGAGTGCTTAAGGCTCGCCTTGCAACCAACAATTCTCCTTCTACAGCCATCTCTTCTTCACCATCCGTGTCTTCTTGTGATGATTCAGAAGAATCTGTTTCAATTTCTCCATTTTCCCTAAGCACCATTACAAGCTTATTTGGACATTGACTTGCAATGTGACCCCTGCCAAGACACTTAAAACATTTTATGTCACGAGTTTTAGGAGCATCAGAATTACCTTTCTCCTTGGAAGGGCTTGTTGGTTTTGGACCAGATTTGGGATTAAAAGATGATGAACTTTCAGGCCTTTTGGAGCTACCCGCCTTCCAGGTATTCGTTCTTGATCCACCCCCTCTCTTGAGTTGTTTTTCAATTTTAACCGCCATGTGGACCATGTCTTCAATCTCCACATAATGGTGCATCTCAACACGATCACGAATTTCATAATTGATGCCATTTAACAACCTGGCCATGGTAGCTTCTCGATCCTCTAGAATGTTGGCTCGGATCATGGTAACCTCCATTTCCTTGAAATAATCATCAACAGACTTACTTCCTTGCTTCAACCCTTGGAGCTTATTGTGAAGGTCACGATAATAGTGACTTGGTACAAAACGTCGTCTCATGACCCTTTTCATTTCTTCCCATGTATCAATGGGTCTTTCTTCGTTTCTTCGCCTACTAATCACAAGTTGATCCCACCATGTTAGTGCATAATCAGAAAATTCAACAACAGCGAGTTTTACCTTTTTACGATTGGAGTAGTCATGGCAATCAAAGATGAACTCCATTTTAGTCTCCCAATCGATTTAGGCTTCCGGATCTGACTTTCCTTGAAACGATGGAATTTTCATCTTGATAGAATTCAAATTGCTGTCTCTTCGGGGCCTTCGTCGAGGAGCTCTTCTTTCAGATTCCCATCCGTCACTTCCTCCATCGTCGTCATGATTTTCATAAGAAACTTGTGATGGCGTGCGGATACGTTGTAGTCTTTCAGTCTCCAATCGGTCCATTCTTTCATGAATTTGGTTGAATTCCGTTCTCATCAATCGTCGCATTTCCTCCATCATGGCTTGAACTTGAAGATTAGGAGGAGGTTGCTCATCCGTCATTTTTTTTGCTACAAAATAGAAGACAAAAAAAGTAATAACAATAAAAATATTATTTCCTCCCCGCACTCCCTTACGTGTTTCACTCAAAATTGTGTTCACTCGATTCTCGTGTATGTTGTGTTTGGCTTTTACCCTCTAATGATCTTACCACACCACCTTTTACCACTCCTTTTAACTCTTAAAGTTCAAACAAACTAAAAGAAATCAAAATCAAGTGGGCTTGTGGCCTTGAGGAATTCAAAACATACCAAACAACTTTAAGAAGAGATTTGACAAAACCAAATATAACAAGATGAACAATGCTAGTAGTACGTAAATAGAAAAGGAAATGAAAATAAAGAAAACTAACAAGAATTATAATTTACTTTGCGTTCCTTTTTTTTTGTCTTTTCTTTTGCGCTTTTTTTTACCCTTTTTTTTTATCTTTTTTTGTGCTTTGCTTTTTTTTTTTTTTTTTTTTTTTTTTTTTTTTTTTTTTTTTTTTTTTTTTTTTGCTTGTGTTTTTGCTTCCTTTTGTTTTTAGGAACAAATGATGCAAAGTATGAATAAACAGAAAAAAAAACTAAAGAACTCGTATGATCCCCTAAAAAATCAATTAGTAGCAACCAAGTCAATTTTTGACAGGATCCACTACAAACATGAACCACAATGCAATGATGAAGAGAAGAAATTAAAATGAAAGGACGAATAGAAATAAAGTAAAAGATGATACGAATGAAATATAAAGTAGAAAACAAACCAATAGAACTTGGCTCTGATACCAAATGATGTGATCTCACCCGAGGAATGTGTGATAGATCACGATTGCCCGATCGTTCTAATGGTTGTTTCAAGTAACTTGGATAGGACCGCGACCCATCGTCTATAAACAAGACAAGAACCTTGGTATAAGTGGAACCGCGACCCGTTGCCTATATACGAGGCAAGAACTTTGGTATAGAGAACGCCACAATCAACCCCACCAAGTTGATTGATAAGTTTCGAACGCCACAAGCTAAAACACTCGATAAGTTCTGAAAGTTCGTAAGGAACAATAAGAGTTAAAAACTCACAATTTTACTGAAAAATGAAGGATGATTGAAATGGTTACATTGAGTGCCTATTTATAGGAGAAAATATAAGACCAACTACTTATCTAGATAAGTTGCACAAGCTATCACGATAAGCTATCAAATAAGCAAGACTACTTATCAAAAGGGCATTATTGACATTTCACCACTTGAAGCTTCTAGTAGGTATTAATCATGCAAGTAACTTCTATCTCTTTATCTCCTCCAAGTAAATGACCATAATGTTGAGAAAACCTTCAAAATGCCTTGAATTTAATCTTTGACAAGTTCTTTAACATGGACACCTTTATGGGCAGATTCATGGATGTGGCTAAGGACATATTTTGGGCCTTTTTATTCTTGAAAATATAGGAAAAAGGCTAAGGTTGAAGTGGGCTTTTATTTCACTCAAATTGGGCTTAAAATGAGGAAGTTATGGCCAAAACAATGCACATGGGTGGGCTTGGCCGAATTTTATTTATTTTTGGGCTTTTGTGGATTAAAGTGAGAACTTGGGCTCCAAAACTTGGACTAATATTAGTCTTCAACTTGGATCAACATTAGGAAGCGTGCTTGGTTGTTTTGCGAACAAACGGGAGCTTGATTCCGACAATATTTAATCATTCCATTGAGAGCATCCAGGAACATCTTGGATTTTGATCTTGTGATAGGTCCGATCTTCCACCTTAACGGATCTTCGTCATCTCGGTCCCTGGACAGGTTCTCATCAACTTAATTGTATGTTAGGAACGTATGATAGAAACTGCTGAAACTAGACAACTGTTGCAGCATGTTCCTTGATTACTTGCATTTCTCAGGACCGCTATGAGTGACAGATTACATTACTTACTTGCATATGTTTCGGTACATATTGGTGATTGTTACTGACTTGTAAGGAAACATCTGCTGCTGCGTGTTCCTTGATTACTCAATTGTATGTTAGGAACGTTTGATAGACACTCCTGAAACTGGACAACTACTAATGAGTGTTCCTTGATTACTTGCATTGCTCAGGACCGCTTTGAGTGACAGATTGCATTACTTACTTGCATATGTTTCGGTACTTATTGGTGATTATTACTGACTTGTATAGAAACATGTGCTGCTGCTTGTTTCTTGATTGCTTAATTGTTATGTTAGGAACGTATAATAGACACTGCTGAAACTGGACAACTACTGCAGCATGTTCCTTGATTACATGCATTTCTCAGGACCGCTATGAGTGACAGATTGCATTACTTACTTGCATATGTTTCGGTACATATTGGTGATTGTTACTGACTTGTATGGAAACATCTGCTGCTCCTTGTTCCTTGACTACTTAATTGTATGTTAGGAATGTATGATAGACACTGCTGAAACTGGACAACTGTTGCAGCATGTTCCTTGATTACTTGCATTGCTCAGGACCGCTATGAGTTACAGATTGCATTACTTACTTGCATATGTTTCGGTACATATTGGTGATGGTTACTGACTTGAATGGAAACATCTGCTGCTACGTGTTCCTTGATTACTTAATTGTATCTTAGGAACGTATGATAGACACTGCTGAAACTAGACAACTACTGCAGCATGTTCCTTGATTACTTGCATTTCTCAGGACCGCTATGAGTGACCGATTGCAGTACTTACTTGCATATGTTTCGGTACTTATTGGTGATTGTTACTGACTTGTATGGAAACATCCGCTGCTCCTTGTTCCATTACTACTTAATTGTATGTTAGGAACGTATGATAGATACTGCTGAAACTGGACAACTGTTGCAGCATGTTCCTTGATTACTTGCATTTCTCAGGACCGCTATGAGTGACCGATTGCATTACTTACTTGCATATGTTTCGGTACTTATTGGTGATTGTTACTGACTTGTATGCAAACATCTGCTGCTGCTTGTTTCTCTTGATTACTTAATTATATGTTTGGAAGGTATGATAGACACTGCTGAAACCGAAAACCTGCTGCAGCATGTTCCTTGATTATTTGCATTGCTCAAGACCGCTATGAGTAACAGATTGCATTACTTACTTGCATATGTTTCGGTACATATTGGTGATTGTTACTGACTTGTATGGAAACATCTGCTGCTGCGTGTTCCTTGAGTACTTAATTGTATGTTACGAACGTATGATAGACACTGCTGAAACTGGACAACTACTGATGCATGTTCCGTGATTACTTGCATTGCTCAGGACCGCTGTGAGTGACAGATTGCATTACTTACTTGCATATGTTTCGGTACTTATTGGTGATTATTTACTGACTTGTATGGAAATATCTGCTGCTGCGTGTTTCTTGATTGCTTAATTGTATGTTAGGAACGTATGATAGACACTGCTGAAACTGGACAACTACTGATGCATGTTCCTTAACTACTTGCATTGCTCAGGACCGCTGTGAGTGACCGATTGCATTACTTACTTGCATATGTTTCGGTACTTATTGGTGATTGTTACTGACTTGTATGGAAACATCTGCTGCTCCTTGTTCCTTGACTACTTAATTGTATGTGAGGAACGTATGATAGATACTGCTGAAACTGGACAACTGTTGCAGCATGTTCCTTGATTACTTGCATTGCTCAGGACCGCTATGAGTGACAGATTGCAATACTTACTTGCATATGTTTCGGTACTTATTGGTGATCATTACTGACTTGTATGGAAACATCTGCTGCTGCTTGTTTTTCTTGATTACTTAATTATATGTTAGGAACGTATGATAGACACTGCTGAAACTGGAAACCTGCTGTAGCATGTTCCTTGATTATTTGCATTGCTCAGGACCGCTTTGAGTGACAGATTGCATTACTTACTTGCATATGTTTCGGTACTTATTGGTGATTATTACTGACTTGTATAGAAACATGTGCTGCTGCTTGTTTCTTGATTGCTTAATTGTTATGTTAGGAACGTATGATAGACCCTGCTGAATCTGGAAAACTGCTGCTGCATGTTCCTTGATTACTTGCATTGCTCACGACGCTGTGAGTGACCGATTGCATTACTTCCTTGCATATGTTTCGGTACATATTGGTGACTGTTACTAACTTGTATGGAAACATCTGCTGCTGCGTGTTCCTTGTTACTTAATTGTATGTTAGGAACGTATGATAGACACTGCTGAAACTGGACAACTGCTGCTGCATGTTCCTTGATTAGTTGCATGGCTCACGACCGCTGTGAGTGACCGATTGCATTACTTACTTGCATATGTTTCGGTACTTATTGGTGATTGTTACTGACTTGTATGGAAACATTTGCTGCTCCTGGTTCCTTGACTACTTAATTATATGTTAGGAACGTATGATAGACACTGCTGAAACTGGAAACCTGCTGCAGCATGTTCCTTATTATTTGCATTGCTCAGGACCGCTATGAGTGACAGATTGCATTACTTACTTGCATATGTTTTGGTACATATTGGTGATTGTTACTGACTTGTATGGAAACATCGGCTGCTGCGTGTTCCTTGATTACTTAATTATATGTTACGAACGTATGATAGACACTGCTGAAACTGGACAACTACTGATGCATGTTCCTTGATTACTTGCATTGCTCAGGACCGCTGTGAGTGACAGATTGCATTACTTACTTGCATATGTTTCGGTAGTTATTGGTGATTATTACTGACTTGTATGGAAACATCTGCTGCTGCTTGTTTCTTGATTACTTAATTGTATGTTAGGAACGTATGATAGACACTGCTGAAACTGGACTAGTGCTGCTGCATGTTCCTTGATTACTTGCATTGCTCACGACCGCTGTGAGTGACAGATTGCATTACTTACTTGCATATGTTTCGGTACTTATTGGTGATTGTTACTGACTTGTATGGAAACATCTGCTGCTCCTTGTTCCTTGACTACTTAATTGTATGTTAGGAACGTATGATAGAAACTGATGAAACTAGACAACTGTTGCAGCATGTTCCTTGATTACTTGCATTTCTCAGGACCACTATGAGTGACAGATTACATTACTTACTTGCATATGTTTCGGTACATATTGGTGATTGTTACTGACTTGTATGGAAACATCTGCTGCTGTGTGTTCCTTGATTACTCAATTGTATGTTAGGAACGTTTGATAGACACTCCTGAAACTGGACAACTACTAATGCGTGTTCCTTGATTACTTGCATTGCTCAGGACCGCTTTGAGTGACAGATTGCATTACTTACTTGCATATGTTTCGGTACTTATTGGTGATTATTACTAACTTGTATAGAAACATGTGCTGCTGCTTGTTTCTTGATTGCTTAATTGTTATGTTAGGAACGTATAATAGACACTGCTGAAACTGGACAACTACTGCAGCATGTTCCTTGATTACATGCATTTCTCAGGACCGCTATGAGTGACAGATTGCATTACTTACTTGCATATGTTTCGGTACATATTGGTGATTGTTACTGACTTGTATGGAAACATCTGCTGCTCCTTGTTCCTTGACTACTTAATTGTATGTTAGGAATGTATGATAGACACTGCTGAAACTGGACAACTGTTGCAGCATGTTCCTTGATTACTTGCATTGCTCAGGACCGCTATGAGTTACAGATTGCATTACTTACTTGCATATGTTTCGGTACATATTGGTGATGGTTACTGACTTGAATGGAAACATCTGCTGCTACGTGTTCCTTGATTACTTAATTGTATCTTAGGAACGTATGATAGACACTGCTGAAACTAGACAACTACTGCAGCATGTTCCTTGATTACTTGCATTTCTCAGGACCGCTATGAGTGACCGATTGCAGTACTTACTTGCATATGTTTCGGTACTTATTGGTGATTGTTACTGACTTGTATGGAAACATCCGCTGCTCCTTGTTCCATTACTACTTAATTGTATGTTAGGAACGTATGATAGATACTGCTGAAACTGGACAACTGTTGCAGCATGTTCCTTGATTACTTGCATTTCTCAGGACCGCTATGAGTGACCGATTGCATTACTTACTTGCATATGTTTCGGTACTTATTGGTGATTGTTACTGACTTGTATGCAAACATCTGCTGCTGCTTGTTTCTCTTGATTACTTAATTATATGTTTGGAAGGTATGATAGACACTGCTGAAACCGAAAACCTGCTGCAGCATGTTCCTTGATTATTTGCATTGCTCAAGACCGCTATGAGTAACAGATTGCATTACTTACTTGCATATGTTTCGGTACATATTGGTGATTGTTACTGACTTGTATGGAAACATCTGCTGCTGCGTGTTCCTTGAGTACTTAATTGTATGTTACGAACGTATGATAGACACTGCTGAAACTGGACAACTACTGATGCATGTTCCTTGATTACTTGCATTGCTCAGGACCGCTGTGAGTGACAGATTGCATTACTTACTTGCATATGTTTCGGTACTTATTGGTGATTATTTACTGACTTGTATGGAAATATCTGCTGCTGCGTGTTTCTTGATTGCTTAATTGTATGTTAGGAACGTATGATAGACACTGCTGAAACTGGACAACTGCTGCTGCATGTTCCTTGATTACTTGCATTGCTCACGACCGCTGTGAGTGACCGATTGCATTACTTACTTGCATATGTTTCGGTACTTATTGGTGATTGTTACTGACTTGTATGGAAACATCTGCTGCTCCTTGTTCCTTGACTACTTAATTGTATGTGAGGAACGTATGATAGACACTGCTGAAACTGGACAACTGTTGCAGCATGTTCCTTGATTACTTGCATTGCTCAGGACCGCTATGAGTGACAGATTGCAATACTTACTTGCATATGTTTCGGTACTTATTGGTGATCATTACTGACTTGTATGGAAACATCTGCTGCTGCTTGTTTTTCTTGATTACTTAATTATATGTTAGGAACGTATGATAGACACTGCTGAAACTGGAAACCTGCTGTAGCATGTTCCTTGATTATTTGCATTGCTCAGGACCGCTTTGAGTGACAGATTGCATTACTTACTTGCATATGTTTCGGTACTTATTGGTGATTATTACTGACTTGTATAGAAACATGTGCTGCTGCTTGTTTCTTGATTGCTTAATTGTTATGTTAGGAACGTATGATAGACCCTGCTGAATCTGGAAAACTGCTGCTGCATGTTCCTTGATTACTTGCATTGCTCACGACGCTGTGAGTGACCGATTGCATTACTTACTTGCATATGTTTCGGTACATATTGGTGACTGTTACTAACTTGTATGGAAACATCTGCTGCTGCGTGTTCCTTGTTACTTAATTGTATGTTAGGAACGTATGATAGACACTGCTGAAACTGGACAACTGCTGCTGCATGTTCCTTGATTAGTTGCATGGCTCACGACCGCTGTGAGTGACCGATTGCATTACTTACTTGCATATGTTTCGGTACTTATTGGTGATTGTTACTGACTTGTATGGAAACATCTGCTGCTCCTGGTTCCTTGACTACTTAATTATATGTTAGGAACGTATGATAGACACTGCTGAAACTGGAAACCTGCTGCAGCATGTTCCTTATTATTTGCATTGCTCAGGACCGCTATGAGTGACAGATTGCATTACTTACTTGCATATGTTTTGGTACATATTGGTGATTGTTACTGACTTGTATGGAAACATCGGCTGCTGCGTGTTCCTTGATTACTTAATTGTATGTTACGAACATATGATAGACACTGCTGATACTGGACAACTACTGATGCATGTTCCTTGATTACTTGCATTGCTCAGGACCGCTGTGAGTGACAGATTGCATTACTTACTTGCATATGTTTCGGTAGTTATTGGTGATTATTACTGACTTGTATGGAAACATCTGCTGCTGCTTGTTTCTTGATTACTTAATTGTATGTTAGGAACGTATGATAGACACTGCTGAAATTGGACTAGTGCTGCTGCATGTTCCTTGATTACTTGCATTGCTCACGACCGCTGTGAGTGACAGATTGCATTACTTACTTGCATATGTTTCGGTACTTATTGGTGATTGTTACTGACTTGTATGGAAACATCTGCTGCTCCTTGTTCCTTGACTACTTAATTGTATGTTAGGAACGTATGATAGAAACTGCTGAAACTAGACAACTGTTGCAGCATGTTCCTTGATTACTTGCATTTCTCAGGACCGCTATGAGTGACAGATTACATTACTTACTTGCATATGTTTCGGTACATATTGGTGATTGTTACTGACTTGTACGGAAACATCTGCTGCTGCGTGTTCCTGTATTACTCAATTGTATGTTAGGAACGTTTGATAGACACTCCTGAAACTGGACAACTACTAATGCGTGTTCCTTGATTACTTGCATTGCTCAGGACCGCTTTGAGTGACAGATTGCATTACTTACTTGCATATGTTTCGGTACTTATTGGTGATTATTACTGACTTGTATAGAAACATGTGCTGCTGCTTGTTTCTTGATTGCTTAATTGTTATGTTAGGAACGTATAATAGACACTGCTGAAACTGGACAACTACTGCAGCATGTTCCTTGATTACATGCATTTCTCAGGACCGCTATGAGTGACAGATTGCATTACTTACTTGCATATGTTTCGGTACATATTGGTGATTGTTACTGACTTGTATGGAAACATCTGCTGCTCCTTGTTCCTTGACTACTTAATTGTATGTTAGGAATGTATGATAGACACTGCTGAAACTGGACAACTGTTGCAGCATGTTCCTTGATTACTTGCATTGCTCAGGACCGCTATGAGTTACAGATTGCATTACTTACTTGCATATGTTTCGGTACATATTGGTGATGGTTACTGACTTGAATGGAAACATCTGCTGCTACGTGTTCCTTGATTACTTAATTGTATCTTAGGAACGTATGATAGACACTGCTGAAACTAGACAACTACTGCAGCATGTTCCTTGATTACTTGCATTTCTCAGGACCGCTATGAGTGACCGATTGCAGTACTTACTTGCATATGTTTCGGTACTTATTGGTGATTGTTACTGACTTGTATGGAAACATCTGCTGCTCCTTGTTCCATTACTACTTAATTGTATGTTAGGAACGTATGATAGATACTGCTGAAACTGGACAACTGTTGCAGCATGTTCCTTGATTACTTGCATTTCTCAGGACCGCTATGAGTGACCGATTGCATTACTTACTTGCATATGTTTCGGTACTTATTGGTGATTGTTACTGACTTGTATGCAAACATCTGCTGCTGCTTGTTTCTCTTGATTACTTAATTATATGTTTGGAAGGTATGATAGACACTGCTGAAACCGAAAACCTGCTGCAGCATGTTCCTTGATTATTTGCATTGCTCAAGACCGCTATGAGTAACAGATTGCATTACTTACTTGCATATGTTTCGGTACATATTGGTGATTGTTACTGACTTGTATGGAAACATCTGCTGCTGCGTGTTCCTTGAGTACTTAATTGTATGTTACGAACGTATGATAGACACTGCTGAAACTGGACAACTACTGATGCATGTTCCGTGATTACTTGCATTGCTCAGGACCGCTGTGAGTGACAGATTGCATTACTTACTTGCATATGTTTCGGTACTTATTGGTGATTATTTACTGACTTGTATGGAAATATCTGCTGCTGCGTGTTTCTTGATTGCTTAATTGTATGTTAGGAACGTATGATAGACACTGCTGAAACTGGACAACTACTGATGCATGTTCCTTAACTACTTGCATTGCTCAGGACCGCTGTGATGTATAGATTGCATTACTTACTTGCATATGTTTCCGTACTTATTGGTGATTATTTACTGACTTGTATGGAAACATCTGCTGCTGCTTGTTTCTTGATTACTTAATTGTATGTTAAGAACGTATGATAGACACTGCTGAAACTGGACAACTGCTGCTGCATGTTCCTTGATTACTTGCATTGCTCACGACCGCTGTGAGTGACCGATTGCATTACTTACTTGCATATGTTTCGGTACTTATTGGTGATTGTTACTGACTTGTATGGAAACATCTGCTGCTCCTTGTTCCTTGACTACTTAATTGTATGTGAGGAACGTATGATAGACACTGCTGAAACTGGACAACTGTTGCAGCATGTTCCTTGATTACTTGCATTGCTCAGGACCGCTATGAGTGACAGATTGCAATACTTACTTGCATATGTTTCGGTACTTATTGGTGATCATTACTGACTTGTATGGAAACATCTGCTGCTGCTTGTTTTTCTTGATTACTTAATTATATGTTAGGAACGTATGATAGACACTGCTGAAACTGGAAACCTGCTGTAGCATGTTCCTTGATTATTTGCATTGCTCAGGACCGCTTTGAGTGACAGATTGCATTACTTACTTGCATATGTTTCGGTACTTATTGGTGATTATTACTGACTTGTATAGAAACATGTGCTGCTGCTTGTTTCTTGATTGCTTAATTGTTATGTTAGGAACGTATGATAGACCCTGCTGAATCTGGAAAACTGCTGCTGCATGTTCCTTGATTACTTGCATTGCTCACGACGCTGTGAGTGACCGATTGCATTACTTACTTGCATATGTTTCGGTACATATTGGTGACTGTTACTAACTTGTATGGAAACATCTGCTGCTGCGTGTTCCTTGTTACTTAATTGTATGTTAGGAACGTATGATAGACACTGCTGAAACTGGACAACTGCTGCTGCATGTTCCTTGATTAGTTGCATGGCTCACGACCGCTGTGAGTGACCGATTGCATTACTTACTTGCATATGTTTCGGTACTTATTGGTGATTGTTACTGACTTGTATGGAAACATCTGCTGCTCCTGGTTCCTTGACTACTTAATTATATGTTAGGAACGTATGATAGGCACTGCTGAAACTGGAAACCTGCTGCAGCATGTTCCTTATTATTTGCATTGCTCAGGACCGCTATGAGTGACAGATTGCATTACTTACTTGCATATGTTTTGGTACATATTGGTGATTGTTACTGACTTGTATGGAAACATCGGCTGCTGCGTGTTCCTTGATTACTTAATTATATGTTACGAACGTATGATAGACACTGCTGAAACTGGACAACTACTGATGCATGTTCCTTGATTACTTGCATTGCTCAGGACCGCTGTGAGTGACAGATTGCATTACTTACTTGCATATGTTTCGGTAGTTATTGGTGATTATTACTGACTTGTATGGAAACATCTGCTGCTGCTTGTTTCTTGATTACTTAATTGTATGTTAGGAACGTATGATAGACACTGCTGAAACTGGACTAGTGCTGCTGCATGTTCCTTGATTACTTGCATTGCTCACGACCGCTGTGAGTGACAGATTGCATTACTTACTTGCATATGTTTCGGTACTTATTGGTGATTGTTACTGACTTGTATGGAAACATCTGCTGCTCCTTGTTCCTTGACTACTTAATTGTATGTTAGGAACGTATGATAGAAACTGCTGAAACTAGACAACTGTTGCAGCATGTTCCTTGATTACTTGCATTTCTCAGGACCGCTATGAGTGACAGATTACATTACTTACTTGCATATGTTTCGGTACATATTGGTGATTGTTACTGACTTGTATGGAAACATCTGCTGCTGCGTGTTCCTTGATTACTCAATTGTATGTTAGGAACGTTTGATAGACACTCCTGAAACTGGACAACTACTAATGCGTGTTCCTTGATTACTTGCATTGCTCAGGACCGCTTTGAGTGACAGATTGCATTACTTACTTGCATATGTTTCGGTACTTATTGGTGATTATTACTGACTTGTATAGAAACATGTGCTGCTGCTTATTTCTTGATTGCTTAATTGTTATGTTAGGAACGTATAATAGACACTGCTGAAACTGGACAACTACTGCAGCATGTTCCTTGATTACATGCATTTCTCAGGACCGCTATGAGTGACAGATTGCATTACTTACTTGCATATGTTTCGGTACATATTGGTGATTGTTACTGACTTGTATAGAAACATCTGCTGCTCCTTGTTCCTTGACTACTTAATTGTATGTTAGGAACGTATGATAGACACTGCTGAAACTGGACAACTGTTGCAGCATGTTCCTTGATTACTTGCATTGCTCAGGACCGCTATGAGTTACAGATTGCATTACTTACTTGCATATGTTTCGGTACATATTGGTGATGGTTACTGACTTGAATGGAAACATCTGCTGCTACGTGTTCCTTGATTACTTAATTGTATCTTAGGAACGTATGATAGACACTGCTGAAACTAGACAACTACTGCAGCATGTTCCTTGATTACTTGCATTTCTCAGGACCGCTATGAGTGACCGATTGCAGTACTTACTTGCATATGTTTCGGTACTTATTGGTGATTGTTACTGACTTGTATGGAAACATCTGCTGCTCCTTGTTCCATTACTACTTAATTGTATGTTAGGAACGTATGATAGATACTGCTGAAACTGGACAACTGTTGCAGCATGTTCCTTGATTACTTGCATTTCTCAGGACCGCTATGAGTGACCGATTGCATTACTTACTTGCATATGTTTCGGTACTTATTGGTGATTGTTACTGACTTGTATGCAAACATCTGCTGCTGCTTGTTTCTCTTGATTACTTAATTATATGTTTGGAAGGTATGATAGACACTGCTGAAACCGAAAACCTGCTGCAGCATGTTCCTTGATTATTTGCATTGCTCAAGACCGCTATGAGTAACAGATTGCATTACTTACTTGCATATGTTTCGGTACATATTGGTGATTGTTACTGACTTGTATGGAAACATCTGCTGCTGCGTGTTCCTTGAGTACTTAATTGTATGTTACGAACGTATGATAGACACTGCTGAAACTGGACAACTACTGATGCATGTTCCGTGATTACTTGCATTGCTCAGGACCGCTGTGAGTGACAGATTGCATTACTTACTTGCATATGTTTCGGTACTTATTGGTGATTATTTACTGACTTGTATGGAAATATCTGCTGCTGCGTGTTTCTTGATTGCTTAATTGTATGTTAGGAACGTATGATAGACACTGCTGAAACTGGACAACTACTGATGCATGTTCCTTAACTACTTGCATTGCTCAGGACCGCTGTGAGTGACCGATTGCATTACTTACTTGCATATGTTTCGGTACTTATTGGTGATTGTTACTGACTTGTATGGAAACATCTGCTGCTCCTTGTTCCTTGACTACTTAATTGTATGTGAGGAACGTATGATAGATACTGCTGAAACTGGACAACTGTTGCAGCATGTTCCTTGATTACTTGCATTGCTCAGGACCGCTATGAGTGACAGATTGCAATACTTACTTGCATATGTTTCGGTACTTATTGGTGATCATTACTGACTTGTATGGAAACATCTGCTGCTGCTTGTTTTTCTTGATTACTTAATTATATGTTAGGAACGTATGATAGACACTGCTGAAACTGGAAACCTGCTGTAGCATGTTCCTTGATTATTTGCATTGCTCAGGACCGCTTTGAGTGACAGATTGCATTACTTACTTGCATATGTTTCGGTACTTATTGGTGATTATTACTGACTTGTATAGAAACATGTGCTGCTGCTTGTTTCTTGATTGCTTAATTGTTATGTTAGGAACGTATGATAGACCCTGCTGAATCTGGAAAACTGCTGCTGCATGTTCCTTGATTACTTGCATTGCTCACGACGCTGTGAGTGACCGATTGCATTACTTACTTGCATATGTTTCGGTACATATTGGTGACTGTTACTAACTTGTATGGAAACATCTGCTGCTGCGTGTTCCTTGATTACTTAATTGTATGTTAGGAACGTATGATAGACACTGCTGAAACTGGACAACTGCTGCTGCATGTTCCTTGATTAGTTGCATGGCTCACGACCGCTGTGAGTGACCGATTGCATTACTTACTTGCATATGTTTCGGTACTTATTGGTGATTGTTACTGACTTGTATGGAAACATCGGCTGCTCTGGGTCCTTGACACTTAATTATATGGTTAGGAACGTATATAGACACTGCTGAAACTGGAAAGCCTGCTGCATCATGTGCCTTATTATTTGGCATGGGCTCAGGACCGCTGATGATGACCGAATTGCATTACTTAATGGCATATGTGTTTGGTACATATTGGTGATTGGGTACTGACTTGTATGGAAGACATCGGCTGCAAGCGTGTTCCTTGATTAAATTAATTGTATGTTACGAACGTAGTAGACACTGCTGATACGGACAACTGACTGATGCATGTTCCTTGATTACTTGCATTGCTCAGGACCGCTGTGATGACAGATTGCATTACTTACTTGCATATGTTTCGGTAGTTTTTGGTGATTATTACTGACTTGTATGGAAACATCTGCTGCTCCTTGTTCCTTGACTACTTAATTGTATGTTAGGAACGTATATAGACACTGCTGAAACTGGACAACTGCTGCAGCATGTTCCTTGATTACTTGCATTGGTCAGGACTGCTATGAGTGACAGATTGCATTACTTACTTGCATATGTTTCGGTACTTATTGGTGATTGTTACTGACTTGTATGGAAACATCTGCTGCTGCGTGTTCCTTGAGTACTTAATTGTATGTTAGGAACGTATGATAGACACTGCTGAAACTAGACAACTGCTGCAGCATGTTCCTTGATTACTTGCATTGCTCAGGACCGCTATGAGTGACAGATTACATTACTTACTTGCATATGTTTCGGTACATATTGGTGATTGTTACTGACTTGTACGGAAACATCTGCTGCTGCGTGTTCCTGTATTACTCAATTGTATGTTAGGAACGTTTGATAGACACTCCTGAAACTGGACAACTACTAATGCGTGTTCCTTGATTACTTGCATTGCTCAGGACCGCTTTGAGTGACAGATTGCATTACTTACTTGCATATGTTTTGTAATTATCGGTGATTGTTACTGACGTGTATGGAACACGCTGCTGCTTGTTCTTGCTTACTTTGTATGCTACGAACGTATGATACAGCGTGAAACTGGACAACTGTTGTTGCATGTTCCTTGATACCAGCATTGCTCGGACCTCGTGTGAGTGACAGAATTGCCTTACTTACTGCATATGTTTGGTACTTATTGGTGATTGTTACTGACTTGTATGGAAACATCTGCTGTGCTTGCTCCTTGATTACTTAATTGTATTGCTAAGGAAACATATGATAGACACTGCTGAAACTGGACAACTTGTTGCATGTGTCCTTGATTACTTGCATTGCTAGGACCGCTGTGAGTGACAGATTGCATTACTTAATTGATATGTTTGGGTATATTGGTGATTGTTACTGACTTGTATGGAAACATCTGCTTCTTGTCCTTGATTACTTAATTGTATGCTAGGAACGTATGATAGACACTATGTGAAACTGGACAATGTTGTTGCAGTTCCTTGATTACTGCATTGCTCAGGACCGCTTTGTGAGTGACAGATTGCATTACTTACTTGCATATGTTTCGGTACTTATTGGTGATTGTTACTGACTTGTATGGAAACATCTGCCGCTGCTGTTCCTTGTTACTTAATTGTATGCTAGGAACGTATGATAGACACTGCTGAAACTGGACAACTGTTGTTGCATGTTCCTTGATTACTTGCATTGCTCAGGACCGCTGTGAGTGACAGATTGCATTACTTACTTGCATATGTTGGGTACTTATTGGTGATTGTTACTGACTTGTATGGAAACATCTGCTGCTGCTTGTTCCTTGATTACTTAATTGTATGCTAGGAACGTATGATAGACACTGCTGATTCTGGACAACTCTTGTTGCATGTTCGTTGATTACTTGCATTGCTCAGGACTGCTGTGTAACATCCAAGTTACCACAAACAGTATGTAACATCCAATTTTCCACAAACAGTACACGACAAAATATTTCATTTCATAATAATATTAATTTTTTGATACCACAGGCCCATCAGCAAAATACTTAATTACAACAATAATTTAAAGATCAAATGGTGGTCTAACTAGCTTCTAAATCTTCAATCAGAGTGCAGAAGACTGAACAAGCTACCCGAGACCGCATCGTCTTTACAAAATAGGCATCATCAAAAGTCCAAGACCTGCTATTCATCAAAATCCAGATTCACTTAGCCTGGGATGAACTACCTGCTATGATCTTGCCTTTATCAGCTTTTCCTGAAAAGGAGTTGTTATGACAGAGTAAGCTAACAAAGCTTAGTGAGTTAACAGAGTTCCACTAGTTATCACACACATATATAACATACTATCAGATCCTGTCGGCAACACGTCAGAGACGGCAAATAGGTTGGGAGACAACCCGGTCAGTATTCCCATATGTAAGGCCGAAGCCCTACGGGGAGTGTATGGAAACAAGTCAGATAGGAAAGGAATCTGCAGAATTCCCTCCTGTGAATGGAGATCTCACATTCGGTCCGGTCGGATAATGCATTATGTAGCGGCAAATAATTATACAGTCAAGTAAGCAATAAGCATGATACTTATTTACATAAAATGTAAAAGGGAACATGCAATCAAGGCAATTCAAGTGTCTAGCTTCAGTAAAGTCAAAAATACGTTTCTATGATACAATATAGTATTAAAGAAACATGCAGCATCAGTCAGTAGTTTCCATACAGTCAATACATTCACCGATAAGTATCGAAATATATGCAAGTAATAAATGAAATCTGTCACTCACAGTGGTCCGTAGTCAGATAATGCTTAACGAGTTAAGCTGTTCAGTTTACTCTGTCAAATCGGTGGGTTCCTGCCTGCATTTCAGTTTCAAGTCTGAGTCATAATCTATATAACCCTAGTTATATATTCAAGTTATTGTCAATTCTAGCTGTCGAGTCTAAGGTAGTTCCTATCGTCCCAGGGTAAGTCTATTCTTATCAGATTAATATGATTCATCTAATTATAGATGTGTGGCCTTGAACAATCGTATTTCTTAGCAAGTTGAACAGGTCTTACACGTTCCAAGGGTTCGTACAGAGTCGGTTAATTTGTTTGTGCATAAATTAGTTATGCAACTTGAACTTATGAGTTTTTATCATAATCATATTATACTTTTAATTACAAAAGGTTAATTAATCACTTAATCTGATTTTAGTAATTTAACTTTGGCTAGGTACAAACTCAGATTCGAATTAAGACAACAGATTCGAATGGGCAATCAGATTCGAATTTTAACCAGTTCGAATCTATAGATTCGAGACATACTTTAGATTCGAGACACACATTAGATTCGAGACACACATTAGATTCGAGACACACTTTAGATTCGAGACACACATTAGATTCGAAACACACATTAGATTCGAGACACACATTAGATTCGAAACACACATTAGATTCGGATCATTCACACTCTCGAATCTAGGTGATTAAATTCGAGACTCACTCAGTTCGATTCTAAGCATGAATCTCTCGAATCTGATCATCTTGTTCATCGATTTTCCAGGTTTTTAACTACGAAAATGTGCCAAAAATAAGGGAGTAATAATCACTAACCTTCGTCCAAGCTAAAACCTTCGACTATGGATGATTTCCAAGCAAGAACAGGTCCTAAATGAGGGCAAATCAGCTTCAAATGAAGGAAAAATGTACAGATTCGAAAATGCTCTTCAAAACCGAGCCAAAAGTCAGAAAAACGGTCGATCTTACCTCAAATTCGGACGAAATCAAACACGAAATGGTAGATTCGCAAAGAACTCGACGATCTCTATCCAATGGCGTATGTAACACGAGAATCCGACGGTTCGATTTGAAGAAAAGCTAGAGAGAAGGAGGAGAGTGTAGAGAGAGAAGGAGAATCAACTTTCCAAACTTTAAAAAGTGAGGAGTGTAACTCCTATTTATAGGGAAATAGGGAAAATCAGATATTCTACTGAATTTTTCCGGAATTGTCCAACTTTTATTTCCCGACAAACCGATTTGTATTTCAGATGCAAATTATTAGCAAAGGAGTCCTAAATCTGCAACAATTGTCTTTTAGTAAATTTTAACTCATTTTAGTCAGTTTCGCTATTTTCAGTCATTAAATTGTCATTTAGCTGAATTTTTAATTATAACTTAATATAATTAGTTATTTCAGATTCACATTATCAGCTATTTACTAATAATTGGATAAAATTTGCTTTATTATCCAAAGACAGATGCTGAAATATATACTTATTAAATTTCGGGCCGTTACAATCTTCCCCCGTTAAATTAATTCCGTCCTCGGAATTTGACTAAGACAGAAATAACCTCGGATACTTCTGCCTAATCTCGTCTTCTCGTTCCCAAGTTTGCGCAGATCCCTTATGATATTTCCATTGAACTAACACCATTGGGATTTCCTTGCTACGCAATTTCGAAACTTTATGGTCGATAATACGCTCAGGCTCTTCTTCGTACCGCAACTGCTCATCTAATTGCACGTCTTTCCAAGGAATCACGGCTTCAGCGTCAGCCAAACACTTTCGAAGATTACTCACATGGAATACATCATGAATCCCAATCATTTCGGCAGGCAGCTTTAGTCTGTAGGCTTGCAATCCTATACGCTCGAGAATTTCAAAAGGACCCACAAATCGAGGGCTCAACTTCCCCCGTTTGCCGAACCTTACTATTCCCTTTCTTGGCGAAACTTTCAGCAACACTTTATCTCCAACTTCAAACGCAATCGGCTTACGTCTTCTATCATGATACTTCTTTTGTCTGTCTTGAGAAGTCTGTATCCGCTGCCGTATTAATTGTAGCTGATCATGGGCTTCTTGCAGAATTGCTGGTCCAGAGATCGGGCGTTCACCTGTTTCCCTCCAACAGGTTGGAGTTCTGCATCGACGTCCGTACAAAAGCTGATATGGAGGCATACCAATAGTCGAGTGATAACTATTGTTATATGCAAACTCCACAAACGGCAAGTGAGTATCCCAACTTCCACCGAGATCAATCACACAAGCACGTAACATATCTTCTAAGGTCAAAATTGTCCTCTCACTTTGCCCGTCAGTTTCTGGATGATAAGCGGTGCTCATCTTAAGTTCAGTTCCTAGTCCAGTCTGAAAAGCCTTCCAAAAACGTGAAGTAAATCTGCTGTCACGGTCAGATACTATAGACAATGGCACACCATGTCTAGTCACAATTTCTTTTACGTACAATTCAGCTAACTTTTCGAGGCGTTCATCTTCTCGTATGGGTAGGAAATGGGCTGACTTAGTAAGTCGATCCACTATTACCCATATAGAGTCATGATTCCGCTTTGTCCTTGGCAGCTTCGTCACAAAGTCCATGGTTATGTGGTCCCACTTCCATTCCGGAATTGGCAATGGTTGTAGTTCCCCATACGACTTCTGATGTTCAGATTTGACTTGTAAGCAAGTCATACAATTTTCTACATATCGCCCCACGTCCTTCTTCATTCCAGGCCACCAATATTCCGTCCTCAAATCTTGATACATTTTGGTAGAACCAGGGTGTATCGAGAATTTCGACATATGAGCTTCCGACAGAATTCGATCCCGAATACCTCCTAGTCTGGGAACCCATATTCTATCCAAAAACCGTCTAAGACCACGATTATCAAGAGTCAGTTGGGTCACATAAGTAATCATGCGTTCAGATTTCAAGTTCTCATCCCGAATGGCTTCGGTTTGAGCGGCAATAATCGATTCAGACAAAGCAGACTCCAATACAACAGGAGTCAAGGCATAACATCGGGAATAATGGTCTTGTCCGGTTTTGCGGCTTAGGGCATCTGCTACAACGTTTGCTTTACCTGGATGGTAAAGGATTTCACAGTCATAGTCTTTAATCAATTCCATAGATCGCCTTTGTCGCATATTCAGCTCTTTCTGGTCAAATATATACTTCAGACTTTTGTGATCGGTATATAACTTGCATCTAGTCCCATACAGATAATGCCGCCAAATCTTCAGTGCGAAAGTCACGGCTGCAAGCTCCAAGTCATGCGTCGGGTAATTCTTTTCATGTGCCTTTAGCTGTCTTGATGCGTAGGCAATTACTTTATCCCTTTGCATCAGTACACAGCCTAATCCCATCTTAGATGCATCACTATAGACTACAAAACCATCATTACCCTCAGGTAAGGCCAAAATCGGCGCTTCTACTAGCTTACGTTTCAGAGTCTCAAAGGCTCGATCTTGAGATTCATTCCATTCAAACTTAACTTCTTTCTTCGTCAGACTGGTTAAAGGCACCGCAATCTTGGAAAAATCACGGATAAATCTTCTGTAATAACCCGCAAGACCCAAGAAACTCCGAACTTCCGATACGTTTTTCGGCGCTTCCCACTTCTGAACCGCCTCAACCTTTGAAGGATCTACGGCTATTCCCTCACCGGAGACAATATGTCCTAAAAACTGCACTTGGCGTAACCAAAATTCACACTTGGAGAATTTTGCATAGAGTCGTTCCTTTCGTAACAATTCTAGCAATTCTCGCAAATGCATCGCATGATCAGATTCAGATTTGGAGTAAATCAAGATGTCATCAATGAAGACTATCACTGATTTATCCAGCATTGGTCCACATACCCTATTCATGAGGTCCATAAATGCGGCCGGGGCATTTGTGAGACCAAACGGCATTACTAAAAACTCAAAATGACCGTAACGAGTACGAAATGCAGTCTTCGGTACGTCAGACTCAAATACTTTGAGTTGATGGTAACCAGATTGGAGATCGATCTTTGAGAAGTAGCTAGCCCCTTGCAGTTGATCAAACAAGTCGTCAATTCTTGGCAGAGGGTATCTGTTCTTGATTGTTACTTTATTCAGCTCCCGATAATCTATACACATGCGAAAGGTACCGTCCTTCTTCTTAACGAAAAGAACCGGAGCACCCCAAGGAGAAGTACTCGGACGAATAAACCCTTTTTCCAGTAATTCCTGCAACTGACACATCATTTCCTTCATTTCATTCGGAGCGAGACGGTAAGGGGCTTTCGCGATAGGAGCAGCACCCGGTACAAGGTCAATATGGAATTCGATTTGACGATCTGGTGGCAAACCAGAGATGTCATCCGGGAACACGTCAGGGAAATCTCGAACTACAGGCACATCGGACACGGTCTTTTTAACTTCCTTATCATCTAAGGCATATGCTAAAAAGGCGGCACAACCTTTGGTTAGGCACTTTCGGGCTTTCAGTACAGAGATGAGACCTAAATCTCGAGTCTTTCTATCGCCATAAACATAACGTTCATTTCCTTCGGGGGTTCTAATTCTAATTATCCTTTTTGCACAAAGGATTTCAGCGTTGTTCATCATTAGCCAGTCCATTCCTATAATAACATCGAACTCCCTAATCCACATCGGTATCAGGTCAACGTCCGAGGAAAAGTTATCAATCACTAGCTTACAGGAACGAAAGACTCTATTCACAGTCACAAAGTTCGAGCTAGCAGTTTCTATGTCTAAGGGTGCAGGTAACATCACAGGGGCAAAATCAAACTGTCTGGCAAACTTTTCAGACACATACGACAGATTAGAGCCAGAGTCAAATAAGATTAAGGCAGGCATATCATTAACAAGAAATGTACCCGTGACGACGTCAGCAGTCTCTTTCGCCTCTTCGGCTGTCATCTGGAAGGATCTCGGTTGATTCCTCGGAGCAGAGGAACCCTTAACTGATTGCTGAGGTGATGATGTAGGCGGAGGAACATATCGAGGCCGAGTACAATCTTTAGCATGATGCCCCAACGTAACACAGTTTCGACAAGCCTCATCGCGTCTAGGACATTCTGACCTGTCGTGACCATTCTGTTTACAGCAGTAACACTTAACAAATGCAGGATCACATTTCCCTTCATGAGTTTGCTTGCAGCGAGGACAAGCAGGCTTTGGTGTCGAGGTCACAGCGAACGACTTAGCTTTCTTGGAAGACTGCCTTTCTCCCTTCTTCGAACTTTCACTCTTCCTTTCCGATCTCTCCTTCCCAGCTTTCTCAGATTTCTCCTTCTTGCTAGATTTAGCAATAAAAGGACACGCTCGCTCAGGAGTGATTTCAAGCTCACCTACCCTAGCAATTTCCACTGCCTCAATATAACTTTTCGGTCTGCCGGACTTCACAAACTTCCGGATTTCTCGATCCAGACCATCCACAAACAAATCCCTTCTTCTTTCGTCAGTATCAACGGGGTGATCAGATAATAGTGAGAGTCTGGTAAATTCCAGCTCATAGTCCGTCACAGATCTTGTACCTTGCTGAAAAGATAGCAGGGTTTTCTCCATCTGGCGCTTGACATCCTGGGGGCAGTATTTCTCCTTCAAATGAATCTTAAATTGTTCCCAAGTAATGGATTTCTCCATTGCTTCAGACATGGGATTCGTAATCGACTTCCATCAACGGCCAGCTCCATCTTCCAACATTCCTGTTGCAAACGTCACCTTGTCTTCCTCGTTACACTTGGAGAGTTTGAACGCTTTCTCCACATTCGCGACCCAGTCCATAGCCTTAACAGGATCAGATGACCCCGCAAACGTACGAGCTCCACACTTTTTGAAATCAACAAACGTACACTCACGTCCTACCTTAACGTGATGGTCAGAAGAGTCAGTCTCACTTTCATCAGAGGACACACGTCTATGCTTCCTCTTCCTGTCTTTCTTTGGCTTTGCTAACATTTCTTCCCTATGCTTCAGTTCTAATTCTTGTAACTTAAGTTCTCGCAACCTAAGTTCTTCTTCACGGCGTTTAAATTCCATTTCGCGCTGGTTTACTTCATCAGTCTGCATCACTGCTTTACCCTTGGTCAACAATTCCTTAATCTCCCTAAATCTGTCTTCAACTGCCATATCAGTCTGCAGTCGGTTCCTATCCATCATAAGCTGCATTTGCCTACGGTTATCCTCATTCAACTTATGAACGAGGTCAATCAATTGAGCCTGCTGGGGAGGCACAGGGGTGGCAGTACTGCTTGAGTCATTAGCAGTGTTCTCAGGGTCAGTGCCTAAGTCCTCTACGTGAACAGATTCTTTGTGTTGATCAGCTGCAGCATCAGCAGCTTTATCAACCCTTGAAGAACCGGCAGCAGTCGGATTCTTATCAGCCATTGGCTGAAAAATATAAAGGAAATAGCTATTATTTCCTGATTCAATAAGCACAATTAATTGTATGCTAGGAACGTATGATAGACACTACTGAAACTGGACAACTGTTGTTGCATGTTCCTTGATTACTTGCATTGCTCAGGACCGCTGTGAGTGACAGATTGCATTACTTACTTGCATATGTTGGGTACTTATTGGTGATTGTTACTGACTTGTATGGAAACATCTGCTGCTGCTTGTTCCTTGATTACTTAATTGTATGCTAGGAACGTATGATAGACACTGCTGATTCTGGACAACTCTTGTTGCATGTTCGTTGATTACTTGCATTGCTCAGGACTGCTGTGTAACATCCAAGTTACCACAAACAGTATGTAACATCCAATTTTCCACAAACAGTACACGACAAAATATTTCATTTCATAATAATATTAATTTTTTGATTCCACAGGCCCATCAGCAAAATACTTAATTACAACAATAATTTAAAGATCAAATGGTGGTCTAACTAGCTTCTAAATCTTCAATCAGAGTGCGGAAGACTGAACAAGCTACCCGAGACCGCATCGTCTTTACAAAATAGGCATCATCAAAAGTCCAAGACCTGCTATTCATCAAAATCCAGATTCACTTAGCCTGGGATGAACTACCTGCTATGATCTTGCCTTTATCAGCTTTTCCTGAAAAGGAGTTGTTATGACAGAGTAAGCTAACAAAGCTTAGTGAGTTAACAGAGTTCCACTAGTTATCACACACATATATAACATACTATCAGATCCTGTCGGCAACACGTCAGAGACGGCAAATAGGTTGGGAGACAACCCGGTCAGTATTCCCATATGTAAGGCCGAAGCCCTACGGGGAGTGTATGGAAACAAGCCAGATAGGAAAGGAATCTGCAGAATTCCCTCCTGTGAATGGAGATCTCACATTCGGTCCGGTCGGATAATGCATTATGTAGCGGCAAATAATTATACAGTCAAGTAAGCAATAAGCATGATACTTATTTACATAAAATGTAAAAGGGAACATGCAATCAAGGCAATTCAAGTGTCTAGCTTCAGTAATGTCAAAAATACGTTTCTATGATACAATATAGTATTAAAGAAACATGCAGCATCAGTCAGTAGTTTCCATACAGTCAATACATTCACCGATAAGTATCGAAATATATGCAAGTAATAAATAAAATCTGTCACTCACAGTGGTCCGTAGTCAGATAATGCTTAACGAGTTAAGCTGTTCAGTTTACTCTGTCAAATCGGTGGGTTCCTGCCTGCATTTCAGTTTCAAGTCTGAGTCATAATCTATATAACCCTAGTTATATATTCAAGTTATTGTCAATTCTAGCTGTCGAGTCTGAGGTAGTTCCTATCGTCCCAGGGTGAGTCTATTCTTATCAGATTAATATGATTCATCTAATTATAGATGTGTGGCCTTGAACAATCGTATTTCTTAGCAAGTTGAACAGGTCTTACACGTTCCAAGGGTTCGTACAGAGTCGGTTAATTTGTTTGTGCATAAATTAGTTATGCAACTTGAACTTATGAGTTTTTATCATAATCATATTATACTTTTAATTACAAAAGGTTAATTAATCACTTAATCTGATTTTAGTAATTTAACTTTGGCTAGGAACAAACTCAGATTCGAATTAAGACAACAGATTCGAATGGGCAATCAGATTCGAATTTTAACCAGTTCGAATCTATAGATTCGAGACATACTTTAGATTCGAGACACACATTAGATTCGAGACACACATTAGATTCGAGACACACTTTAGATTCGAGACACACATTAGATTCGAAACACACATTAGATTCGAGACACACATTAGATTCGAAACACACATTAGATTCGAAACACACATTAGATTCGAATCATTCACACTCTCGAATCTAGGTGATTAAATTCGAGACTCACTCAGTTCGATTCTAAGCATGAATCTCTCGAATCTGATCATCTTGTTCATCGATTTTCCAGGTTTTTAACTACGAAAATGTGCCAAAATAAGGGAGTAATAATCACTAACCTTCGTCCAAGCTAAAACCTTCGACTATGGATGATTTCCAAGCAAGAACAGGTCCTAAACGAGGGCAAATCAGCTTCAAATGAAGGAAAAATGTACAGATTCGAAAATGCTCTTCAAAACCGAGCCAAAAGTCAGAAAAACGGTCGATCTTACCTCAAATTCGGACGAAATCAAACACGAAATGGTAGATTCGCAAAGAA
>JAANYP010000659.1:170077-191091 GCA_020465985.1 Centrapalus pauciflorus | reverse complement strand
TGCTAGTCTGTGATATATGGTGTTTGTACACTAGTGGAACTGCTTAGACTCACTACGCTTGTAGCTTACTTGTCATAACAAACTCCTTTTCAGGATAAGTGATTTAAAGGCAAGCTATGAGGTAGTTCATCCCGGCCTACGTGACTCTGGGATTTGATGATTTCCGCAGGTCTTGGCCTTTGTGCGCTATTTGCAAGCCGATGCGTTCGGGTAGCTTTGTTCAGTCTTCGCACTTGATTTAAGATTTAGCAAAGCTCCTTAGACACCCTTTGATCTTGAAACCTCTATGTTGTCAATCTACGTTCATTTGTGACGGCGCCCCCTGTGGTATCAAAAAAATTAATTATTCTTATGAAATGAAATATGTCGTGTACTGTTTGTGGAACTTGGATGTTACAGTTACTGACTTGTATGTGAAACCTCTACTGCTAGATCCTTTAATACTAATGTAGTAGGAACGTATGATATACACTGTGCAACTGGGCAACTGTCTGTTGCATGTCTTGATACTTTACATAGTCAGTGACCGTTGTGAGTGACGATTGCATTACTTACTTGCATAGGTTTTCCGTCACTTCTTGGTTGGTTGTTACTGATGTTATGGAAACATCTGCTGCTGCTTGTTCCGAGTTACTTAATTGTCTGGCTAGGAACGTATGGATGACACTGCTGAACGGGACAATGTTGTTTGCATTGTTCCTTGCTCAGGTTCGCTGTGGAGTGACAGATGCTTACTCTCCTTGCAAATGTCTCTGTTTTATTGGTGATTGTTACTGACTCTATGAAAATACTGCCTGCTTCTTGTTCCTTCGATACTTAATTGTATGCTAGGACGTATCGATAGACACTGCTGAAACGGCAACTGTTGCTGCATGTTCCTTGATGCCAGGGACTCGCTATGACGTGACAGATCACTTACTTACTTGCCTACGTTTGGTACTATGGGCTTGTTACTGACTTGTATGGAACACATCTGCGCTGCTTGTCCTGATCACCTTCTTCGTATGCCTAGGACCGGATGATAGACACTTGCTGAATACTGGAAACTGTTGTTGCATGTCGTTGATTATTGCATTGCTCAGGACCGCTGTTGCTGGGACAGATTGCATTACTTCCTTGCATATTGTTCCGGTACCTTATTGGTGCTTGTTACTGACTTCGTACTGAAAATATCTGCCGCTCTTGTTCCTTTATTATTAATTGGTATGCTAGGACCGTAGGAAGACATCCTGCTGAAACTGGACAATGGGTGCTGATGTCCTTGATCAGGACCGCTATGAGTGACCGATTGCATTACTTATGATACGTTTTCGAGTATATTGGCTTGATTGTTACTTGCCTGTATGGAAACATTGCTGCTGCTGTCTTGAACACTTAATTGTTCTTTAGGAAACGTAGATAGACACTGCTGAGGTGAAAGGAAACTATTGTGCATGTTCCTGATTACTTGACCATGCTTTCTGTGACCGCTGTGAGTCGACAGAGTGATTACTTACTGCATTAGTTTTCGTAACACCATTTTCCACACAACCATAACGTATAATATTCATTTCATAAATAATATGAATGTTATGTTACACAGGCCCATCAGCTAAAATACTTACTTACAACCTTTTAATTTGCAGATAATGGTGTGTCTAACAGCTTCTAAATCTTCAATCCGGGTGCGGACGGATGAACAAGTACCGATACCGCATAGTCTTTTACAACATTTTTTAGAACATCATCAAAAGTTCCAAGGGTCTGCATTTATCAAAAAATCCAGATTTCATTAGCTGGATAACTATGTTATGATCTTGCCCTTTATCAGCTTTTCCTGAAAAGGCGAGTTGTCATGACAGAGTACTGTAGCTACCAAAGCTCGTGAGTTAACAGAGTTCCACAAAAATACCACACAATCTTTAACCTTCCTTATCCGATCTGTCGGTCAAACAGTCAGAGACGTTCTTAGGTTGGCGACAAACCCCGGTGCATTTCCCATATGTCGGCGAAGCCTCTACCGGGACGTGTATTGAACACCGTCAGTAGGAAATTGGACTCTGCAGATCCTCTGTTGAATTGGAGATCTCACATTCGGTCCAGTCGGCATGATCATAGCAACGGCCAGTATAAAACAGCAAGTCGCAGATAAGCATGAACATGATGCGTATTTACATAAAATGTAAAAGTGAACATGCAATCAAGGCATTTCAAATGTCTAGTTCAGTAATGGCAACATACGTTTCTATGATACAATATAGTATTAAAGAAATATGCAGCAATCAATCAGTAGTTTCCATACAGTCAATACATTCACCAATAAGTATCGAAATATATGTAAGTAATTAATGAAATCTGTCACTCACAGTAGTCCGTAGTCAGATAGTGCTTAACGAGTTAAGCGGTTCAGTTTACTCTGTCAAACGACGGGTTCCTGCATTTCAGTTTCAAGTCTGAGTCATAATCTATATAACCCTAGTTATTTATTCAGGTCATTGTCAATTCTGATTATCGAGTCTGAGGTAGTTCCTATTGTCCCCAAGGGGAATCTATTCTTATCAGATTATTACGATTCATCTTATTACAGATGTATGGCTTTGAACAAGCCAATCGTATTGCTTGACAAGGTGAATAGGATATACATAATCTAATGGTTCATACAGTGTCAGTTAATTTATTTGTGCATAAATTAATTATGCAACTTTGACACTTATGATTTTTAACATAATCAAAGGATACTTTCAATTACATAAGGTTGATTAATCATTTAATCTGATTTAGGAATTAACCTTAGACTTGGAACAACAACAACCAGATTCGAATTAGGAATGCTAGATTCGAACCATAGCCATTTCGAATCTATAGATTCGAATCAAGGGACTAGATTCGAATGGCTTATTAGACTCGAAGGCAAGCACTAGATTCGAAGGCAAGCACTAGATTCGAACAAGGGACTTAGACTCGAATGGCTAATAGACTCGAATGGCTAATAGATTCGAATGGCTATATTAGATTCTAAGGGAGGATAGATTCGAATCATAAACATTTCGAATCTAATAGCTTAGATTCGAATTCAACACCCTATTGAATGTCTCGAATCTGTTCTATATGTTCATCAACTTTCCAGGTTTTAACTACGAATTTAAACAAAAAGTGAGGGAGAAATAGTTACTAACCTTCGTCCAAGCTATATCTTTCGACTATGAATGATTCCCAAGCAAGAACAGGTCCTAAACGAGGGCAAATCAGTTTCAAATGAAGGAAAAATGAACAGATTCGAAATTGTCCTTTAAAACCGAGCCAAAAGTCAGAAAAACGGTTGATCTTACCTCAAATTCGGACGAAAACAAACACGAGATGGTAGATTCGCGAAGAACTCAACGATCTCTATCCAATGGCGTACGAAACACGAGAATCCAACGGTTCGATTTGAAGAAAAGCTAGAGAGAAGGAGGAGAGTGTAGAGAGAGAGAGAGGAGTCAATTTTTTTTCCAAACTCTAAAAGTGAGGAGTAAAGCTCCTAATTATAGGGAAATAGGGAAAATCAGATATTCTACTGAATTTTCCGAAATTGTCCAACTTTTATTCCCAATACTCCGATTTGCATTTCAGATACAAATATTAGCAAAGAATTTCTAAATCTGCAACAATTGTCTTTTAATAAATTTTTAACCCATTTTAGTCAGTTTCGCTATTTTCAGTCATTAAATTGTCATTTTAGCTGAATTTTAATTATTAACTTAATTTCAACTAAATTTTTGGGCAATTTATCATAATTAATTATAACTTAATATAATTAATTATTTCAGATTCACATTATCAGCTATTTACCAATAATTGGATAAAATTTGCTTTATTATCCAAAGTCTGATGCTGAAATATATATATAATAATTTCGGGCCGTTACAATCTTCCCCCGTTAAATTAATTCCGTCCTCGGAATTTACTAAGACAAAAATAATTTCGGATACTTCTGCCTAATTTCGTCTTCTCGTTCCCAAGTTTGCGCAGATCCCTTATGATATTTCCATTGAACTAACACCATTGGGATTTCCTTGCTTCGCAATTTCGAAACTTTATGGTCGATTATACGCTCAGGCTCTTCTTCATACCGCAACTGCTCATCTAATTGCACGTCTTTCCAAGGAATCACGGCTTCAGCGTCAGCTAAACACTTTCGAAGGTTACTCACATGAAATACATCATGAATCCCAATCATTTCGGCAGGCAGCTTTAGTCTGTAGGCTTGCAATCCTATACGTTCGAGAATTTCAAAAGGACCCACAAATCGAGGGCTCAACTTCCCCCGTTTGCCGAACCTTACGATTCCTTTTCTTGGCGAAACTTTCAGCAACACTTTATCTCCAACTTCAAATGCAATCGGCTTACGTCTTCTATCATGATACTTCTTTTGTCTGTCTTGAGAAGTCTGTATCCGCTGCCGAATTAATTGTAACTGATCATGGGCTTCTTGCAGAATTGCTGGTCCAGAGATCGGGCGTTCACCTGTTTCCCTCCAACAGGTTGGAGTTCTGCATCGGCGTCCGTACAAAAGCTGATATGGAGGCATACCAATAGTCGAGTGATAACTATTGTTATATGCAAACTCCACAAACGGCAAGTGGGTATCCCAACTCCCACCGAGATCAATCACACAGGCACGCAACATATCTTCTAATGTCAAAATTGTCCTCTCGCTTTGCCCGTCAGTTTCTGGATGGTAAGCGGTGCTCATCTTAAGTTCAGTTCCTAGTCCAGTCTGAAAAGCCTTCCAAAAACGTGAAGTAAATCTGCTGTCACGGTCAGATACTATAGACAATGGCACACCATGTCTAGTCACAATTTCTTTTACGTACAATTCAGCTAACTTTTCGAGGCGTTCATCTTCTCGTATGGGTAGGAAATGGGCTGACTTAGTAAGTCGATCCACTATTACCCATATAGAGTCATGATTCCGCTTTG
Organism: Centrapalus pauciflorus; assembly: GCA_020465985.1. Taxonomy (NCBI): domain Eukaryota; kingdom Viridiplantae; phylum Streptophyta; class Magnoliopsida; order Asterales; family Asteraceae; genus Centrapalus; species Centrapalus pauciflorus. The sequence continues at coordinate 186,150 of JAANYP010000659.1, read as the reverse complement.
TCTTTGGCAGCTTCGTCACAAAGTCCATGGTTATGTGGTCCCACTTCCATTCCGGGATTGGCAATGGTTGTAGTTCCCCATACGGCTTCTGATGTTCAGATTTGACTTGTAAGCAAGTCATGCAATTTTCTACATATCGCCCCACGTCCTTCTTCATTCCAGGCCACCAATATTCCGTCCTCAAATCTTGATACATTTTGGTAGAACCAGGGTGTATCGAGAATTTCGACATATGAGCTTCCGACAGAATTCGATCCCGAATACCTCCTAGTCTGGGAACCCATATTCTATCCAAAAACCGTCTAAGACCACGATTATCAAGAGTCAGCTGGGTCACATAAGTAACCATGCGTTCAGATTTCAAGTTCTCATCCCGAATGGCTTCGGTTTGAGCGGCAATAATCGATTCAGGCCAGGCAGACTCCATAGCAACAGAAGTCAAGGCATAACATCGAGAATATTGGTCTTGTCTGGTCTTACGGCTTAGGGCGTCTGCTACAATGTTTGCTTTACCAGGATGGTAAAGGATTTCACAGTCATAGTCTTTAATCAATTCCATAGATCGCCTTTGACGCATATTCAGCTCTTTCTGGTCAAATATATACTTCAGACTTTTGTGATCGGTATATAACTTGCACCTAGTCCCATACAAATAATGCCGCCAAATCTTCAGTGCGAAAGTCACGGCTGCAAGCTCTAAGTCATGCGTCGGGTAATTCTTTTCATGCGCCTTTAGCTGCCTTGATGCGTAGGCAATTACTTTATCCCTTTGCATCAGCACACAGCCTAATCCCATCTTAGATGCATCACTATAGACTACAAAATCATCATTACCCTCAGGTAAGGCCAAAATCGGCGCTTCTACTAGCTTACGTTTCAGAGTCTCAAAGGCTCGATCTTGAGATTCATTCCATTCAAACTTGACTTCTTTCTTTGTCAGGCTGGTTAAAGGTACTACAATCTTGGAGAAATCACGGATAAATCTTCTGTAATAACCCGCTAGACCCAAGAAACTACGAACTTCAGATACATTTTTCGGCGCTTCCCACTTCTGAACCGCCTCAACTTTTGATGAATCTACGGCTATTCCTTCACCCGAGACAATATGTCCTAAAAACTGCACTTGGCGTAACCAAAATTCACATTTGGAGAATTTTGCATAGAGTCGTTCTTTTCGTAACAATTCTAGCAATTCTCGCAAATGCATCGCATGATCAGATTCAGATTTGGAGTAAATCAAGATGTCATCAATGAAGACTATCACTGATTTATCCAGCATTGGTCTACATACCCTATTCATGAGGTCCATAAATGCTGCCGGGGCATTTGTGAGACCAAACGGCATTACTAGGAATTCGAAATGACCGTAACGAGTACGAAATGCAGTCTTCGGTACGTCAGACTCGAATACTTTGAGTTGATGATAACCAGATCGGAGATCGATCTTTGAGAAATAGCTAGCCCCTTGCAGTTGATCAAACAAGTCGTCAATTCTTGGCAGAGGGTATCGGTTCTTGATTGTTACTTTATTCAGCTCCCGATAATCTATACACATGCGAAAGGTACCATCCTTCTTCTTAACGAAAAGAACCGGAGCACCCCAAGGAGAAGTACTCGGACGAATAAACCCTTTTTCCAGTAATTCCTGCAACTGACTCATCATTTCCTTCATTTCATTCGGAGCGAGACGGTAAGGGGCTTTCGCGATGGGAGCAGCACCCGGTACAAGGTCAATATGAAATTCGATTTGACGATCTGGTGGCAAACCAGAGATGTCATCCGGGAACACGTCAGGGAAATCTCGAACTACGGGCACATCGGACACGGTCTTTTTAATTTCCTTATTATCTAAGGCATATGCTAAAAAGGCGGCACAACCTTTGGTTAGGCACTTCCGGGCTTTCATTACAGAAATGAGACCTAAATCTCGAGTCTTTCTATCGCCATAAACATAACGTTCACTTCCTTCGGGGGTTCTAATTCTAATTATCCTTTTTGCACAAAGGATTTCAGCGTTGTTTATCATTAGCCAGTCCATTCCTATAATAACATCGAACTCCCTAATCCACATCGGTATCAGGTCAACGTCCGAGGAAAAGTCATCAATCACTAGCTTACAGGAACGAAAGACTCTATTCACAGTCACAAAGTTCGAGCTAGCAGTTTCTATGTCTAAGGGTGCAGGTAACATCACAGGGGCAAAATCAAACTGCCTAGCAAACCTTTCGGACACATACGACAGATTAGAACCAGAGTCAAACAAGATTAAGGCAGGCATATCATTAACAAGAAATGTACCCGTGACGACGTCAGCAGTCTCTTTCGCCTCTTCGGCTGTCATCTGGAAAGCTCTCGGTTGATTCCTCGGAGCAGAGGAACCCTTAACTGATTGCTGAGGTGATGATGTAGGCGGAGGAACATATCGAGGCCGAGTACAATCTTTAGCATGATGCCCCAACGTAACACAGTTTCGACAAGCCTCGTCGCGTCTAGGACATTCTGACCTGTCGTGACCATTCTGTTTACAGCAGTAACACTTAACAAAAGCAGGATCACATTTCCCTTCATGAGTTTGCTTGCAGCGAGGACAAGCAGGCTTTGGTGTCGAGGACACAGCGAACGACTTAGCTTTCTTGGAAGACTGCCTTTCTCCCTTCTTTGAACTTTCACTCTTCCTTTCCGATCTCTCCTTCCCAGCTTTCTCAGATTTCTCCTTCTTGCTAGATTTAGCAATAAAAGGACACGCTCGCTCAGGATAGATTTCAAGCTCACCTACCCTAGCAATTTCCACTGCCTCAATATAACTTTTCGGTCTGCCGGACTTCACAAACTTTCGGATTTCTCGATCCAGACCATCCACAAACAAATCCCTTCTTCTTTCGTCAGTATCAACGGGGTGATCAGATAATAGTGAGAGCCTGGTAAATTCCAGCTCATAGTCCGTTACAGATTTCGTACCTTGCTGAAAAGATAGCAGGGTTTTCTCCATCTGGCGCTTGACATCCTGGGGGCAGTATTTCTCCTTCAAATGAATCTTAAATTGTTCCCAAGTAATGGATTTCTCCATTGCTTCAGACATGGGATTTGTAATCGACTTCCACCAGCGGCCAGCTCCATCTTCCAACATTCCCGTTGCAAAAGTCACCTTATCTTCTTCATTACACTTGGAGAGTTTAAACGCCTTCTCCACGTTAGCGACCCAGTCGATAGCCTTAACAGGATCAGATGACCCCGCAAAAGTACGAGCTCCACACTTTTTGAAATCAACAAACGTACACTCACGTCCTACCTTAACGTGATGGTCAGAAGAGTCAGTCTCACTTTCATCAGAGGACACGTGTCTACGCTTCCTCTTCCTGTCTTTCTTCGGCTTTGCTAACATTTCTTCCCTATGCTTCAGTTCTAATTCCTGTAACTTAAGTTCTCGCAACCTAAGTTCTTCCTCACGGCGCTTAAATTCCATTTCGCGCTGGTTAACTTCATCAGTCTGCATCACTGCTTTACCCTTGGTCAACAGATCCTTAATCTCCCTAAATCTGTCTTCAACTGCCATATCAGTCTGCAGTCGGTTCCTATCCATCATAAGCTGCATTTGCCTACGGTTATCCTCATTCAACTTATGAACAAGGTCAATCAATTGAGCCTGTTGGGGAGGCACAGGGGTGGCAGTACTGCTTGAGTCATTAGCAGTATTCTCAGGGTCAGTGCCTAAGTCTTCTACGTGAACAGATTCTTTGTGTTGATCAGCTGCAGCATCAGCAGCTTTATCAACCTTTGAGGGACCGGCAACAGTCGGATTTTTATCAGCCATTGGCTGAAAAATATAAAGGAAATAGCTATTATTTCCTGATTCAATAAGCACAATTCAAGTCATAATTCCTACATCAGATAATCATATCTAATTTTCATAGATATGAAGGCAGTCAGTCAATCAGGCAGATACAAAGTCAAGTCAAAGTCAAGTCAAGGTCAAGTCAGTATTAAGCAGTCAATCCCTTCCAAATCCTATCAGTCATCATTTGCCTATCTTAGGTCAAGTTGTGTGAGTAGTCCTTTACTAATTAGGTTACCCTAGGCCTCGGTGACTTGTTCGGGAATTCAGAGTCACATAGTCCATATCATACCAGTAGTTTAAGTATCGGGTGGCCAATCCGATGATTAAACTGCTGCTCTGATACCAACTTGTAACATCCAATTTTCCACAAACAATACACGTCATAATATTTCATTTCATAAATAATATTAATTGTTTGATACCACAGGCCCATCAGCAAAATACTTAATTACAACAATAATTTGAAGATCAAATGGTGGTCTAACTAGCTTCTAAATCTTCAATCAGAGTGCGGAAGGCTGAACAAGCTACCCGAGACCGCATCGTCTTTACAAAATAGACATCATCAAAAGTCCAAGGTCTGCTATTCATCAAAATCCAGATTCACTTAGCCTGGGATGAACTACCTGTTATGATCTTGCCTTTATCAGCTTTTCCTGAAAAGGAGTTGTCATGACAGAGTAAGCTACAAAGCTTAGTGAGTTAACAGAGTTCCACAAAATACCACACACATATATAACATACTATCAGATCCTGTCGGTCAACACGTCAGAGACGGTAATTAGGTTGGGAGACAACCCGGTCAGCATTCCCATATGTACGGCCGAAGCCCTACGGGAAGTGTATGGAAACAAGTCAGATAGGAAAGGAATCTGCAGAATTCCCTCCTGTGAATGGAGATCTCACATTCGGTCCAGTCTGTAACATCCAATTTCCATAAACAGTACACGTCAATATTTCATTTCATAAATAATATTAATTGTTTGATACCACAGGCCCACAACAGAATACTTAAATACAACAATGTTTTAAAGATCAATTGGTGGTCTAACTAGCTTCTAGAATCTTCAATCAGAGTGCGGAAGACTGAACAAGCTACCCGAGACCGCATCATCTTTTCAAGATAGGCGTCAGCAAAAGTCCAAAAGTCTGCTATTCATCAAATGTTCAGAATCACCTAGCCTGGGACGAACTACCTGCTATGGTCTTGCCTTTATCAGCTTTTCCTGTAAAAGAGTTGTCATGACAGAGTAAGCTAACAATGCTTAGTGAGTAAACAGAGTTCCATTAGCTACCACACATATATAACATACTATCAGCTCCTGCCGGCAAGTCACTACGTCCGGAGACAGCAATAGGTTGGGAGACAACCCAGTTTGTTTTCCCCTATGTAAAGCCGAAGCCCTACGGGAAGTGTATGGAAACAAGTCATATAGGAAAGGAATCTGCAGAATTCCCTCCTGTGAATGGAGATCTCGCATTCGGTCCTATCGGATGATGCAGTATGCAACGGCAAGTATATAAACAGTCAAGTAAGCAGTAAGCATGATACGTAATTACATGAAATGTAAAAGTGAACATGCAATCACGCAATTCAAGTGTCTAGCTTCAGTAATGTCAAAAGTACGCTTCTATGATACAATTAAGTATAAAAGAAAACATACAGCAACAACGGAAGTTTCCATACAGTCCATGACATTCACCAATAAGTATCGAAACATATGCATATAATTAATGAAATCTGTCACTCACAGTGGTCCGTAGTCAGATAATGCTTAACGAGTTAAGCTGTTCAGTTTACTCTGTCAAATCGACGGGTTCCTGCATTTCAGTTTCAAGTCTGACATATTAATGTCAAGTCCGAGTCATACTCTATATAACCCTAGTTATATATATTCAGGTTATTGTCATTACTGGTTATCGAGTCTGGGGTAGTCCCTATCGTCCCAAGGTGAGTCTATTCTTATTAGATTAATACGATCCATCTAATTACAGATGTGTGGCCTTGGAACAAAGCCAATCGTAATACTAGCAAGGTGAAACATGACATACAATTTCTAAGGGTTCATACAGAGTCAATTAATTAATTTGAGTATATAATAGGTATGCATCTTGAACTTGAGAGTTTTAGCATAATCAAACAATACTTTCAATTTCCTTAGGATGATTACTAATTTAATCTGATTTTGGAAATTAATCTTAGACTTGGAACAGGATCAGATTCGAATTTAAGGGAGACAGATTCGAATAGAGTATAATTCGAATCTATAGATTCGAAATACTCATAGATTCGAAGGCATCATACAGATTCGAACACACACACACAGATTCGAACACACACACACACAGATTCGAACACACATACACAGATTCGAACACACACACACAGATTCGAACACACACACACAGATTCGAAACCTTATAGATTCGAATTTGTGGATTTCGAGTCTAAACATTGCTATTTCGAGTCTGTTCAACATGTTCAACGATTTTCCAGGATTTAACAACTAAATATGAACATAAATGATAGAGAAATGGCTACTAACCTTCGTCCAAGATATATCCTTCGACTATGAATGATTTCCAGGCAAGAACAGCTCCTAAACGGGGGCAAATCAGCTTTAAATGAAGGAAGAGTGAGTAGATTCGAAATTGCCCTTTAAAACCGAGCCAAAAGTCAGAAAAACGGTTGATCTTACCTCAAATTCGGACGAAAACAAACACGAGATGGTAGATTTGCGAAGAACTCGACGATCTCTATCCAATGGAGTAAGAAACACGAGAATCCGACGGTTCAATTTGAAGAAAAGCTAGAGAGAAGGTGGAAATCTTAGAGAGAAAAGGAGGAGAGCCAAAGTTCCAAACTTAAGATATGAGGAGGAAAGCTCATATTTATAGGAAAAATAGGGAAAATCAGATTTTCTACTGAATTTTCCGGAATTGACCAACTTTATTTCCCAATACTCCAATTTGCATTTCAGATACAAATATTAGCAAGGAAGTTCTAGATCTGCTACGATTGTCTTTTAGTCATTTTTAACTCATTTTAGTCAGTTTCGCTAACTTCAGACATTAAGTTGTCATTTAGCTGAATTTTAATTATTAACTTAATTTCCACTAAATTTTTGGCAACTTAGCATAATTTAATTATAACTTAATATAATTAATTATTTCAGATTCACATTATCAGCTAATTACTAATTATTGGACAAAATTACTTTATTATCCAAAGTCTGATGCTGTAATTTATATTTAATAAATTACGGGCTGTTACAAACTTCCCCCGTTAAAATGATTCCGTCCTCGGAATCGACTAGGACAGGAATAACTTCGGATACTTTTGCCTAATCTCGCCTTCTCGTTCCCAAGTTTCTCATTATTGATTATACGCTCGGGCTCTTCCTCGTATCGCAACTGTTTATCAATTGCACGCCTTTCCAAGGAATCACAGCTTCAGCGTCAGGTAAACACTTTCGAAGATTACTAACGTGAAATACGTCATGAATTCCAGACATTTCGGCAGGCAACTTTAGCCTGTAGGCTTGCAATCCTACACGCTCGAGAATTTCAAAAGGACCCACAAATCAAGGGCTCAACTTCCCCCGTTTGCCGAACCTTACAATTCCTTTTCTTGGCGAAACTTTCAGCAACACTTTATCTCCAACTTCAAACGCAATCGGCTTACGTCTTCTATCATGATACTTCTTTTGTCTGTCTTGAGAAGTCTGTATCCGCTGCCGAATCAATTGTAGCCGATCATGGGCTTCTTGCAGAATCGCTGGTCCAGGGATCGGGCGTTCACCTGTTTCCCTCCAACAGGTTGGTGTTCTGCATCGATGTTCGTACAAAAGCTGATATGGAGGCATACCAATAGTCGAGTGATAACTATTGTTATAAGCAAACTTCACAAACGGCAGGTGAGTATCCCAACTTCCATCGAGATCAATCACACAAGCACATAACATATCTTCTAAGGTCAAAATTGTCCTCTCACTTTGCCCGTCAGTTTCAGGATGATAGGCGGTGCTAATCTTAAGTTCAGTCCCTAGTCCATTCTGAAAAGTCTTTCAAAAACGTGAAGTAAATCTGCTGTCACGGTCAGATACTATAGACAATGGCACACCATGTCTAGTCACAATTTCTTTTACGTACAATTCAGCTAACTTTTCGAGGCGTTCATCTTCACGTATGGGTAGGAAATGGGCTGACTTAGTAAGTCGATCCACTATTACCCATATAGAGTCATGATTCCGCTTTGTCCTTGGCAGCTTCGTCACAAAGTCCATGGTTATGTGGTCCCACTTCCATTCCGGAATTGGCAATGGTTGTAGTTCCCCATACGGCTTCTGATGTTCAGATTTGACTTGTAAGCAAGTCATACAATTTTCTACATATCGCCCCACGTCCTTCTTCATTCCAGGCCACCAATATTCCGTTTTCAAAACTTGGTGCATTATAGTGGAACCAGGATGTACCGAAAATTTTGGCATATGAGCCTCCGACAGAAATTTGATCACGAATTTCCTCCTAATCTAGGGACCTATATTCTATTCATGAACCGTTTAAGTCCATGATTATCAAGGGTCAGCTTGGTCACATAAATAACCATTCGTTCAGATTTCAAGCTCTCATCCCGAATGGCTTCGGTCTGAGCGGCAATAATCGACTCAGGCAAGGCAGACTCCAAAACAACAGAAGTCAAGGCGTAACATCGGGTATAATGGTCTTGTCCGATTTTGCGGCTTAGGGCATCTGCTACAATGTTTGCTATACCGGATTGGTAAAGGATCTCATAATTGGAGAATTTTGCGTAGAGTCGCTCTTTTCGTAGCAATTCTAGCAATTCTCGAAAGAGCTTCGCACGGTCAGATTCAGACTTAGAGTAAATCAAAATGTCATCAATAAAGACTATCACTGGTTGTCCAGCATTGGTCTACATACTCTATTCATAAGGTCCATAATTGCGGCCGGGGCATTGGTGAGACCGAACGGTATTGCTAGAAACTCCAAAATGGCCGTAACGAGCACGAAATGAGACCTAAATCTCGAGTCTTTCTATCGTCATAAACATAACGTTCACTTCCTTCGGGGGTTCTAATTCTAATTATCCTTTTGGCACAAAGGATTTCAGCATTGATCGTCATGAGCCTGTCCATTCCTATAATAATATCTAATTCTCTAAACCACATCGGTATTAGGTCAAAGTCTAAAGAGAGGTCATCAATCACTAGCTTACAAGAACGAAAGATTCTACCTATAGTCACAAAACTCGAACTCGCAGTTTCTATATCTAACGGTACAGGTAGCATTATTGGGGCAAAATCAAACAGTTTTGCAAACTCTTCAGACACATATGACAGATTAGAGCAGGCATAGAGTTAACAAGAAATGTACCCATGACGACATCAGCAGTCTCTTTTGCTTCAACGGCTGTCATCTGGAAAGATCTTGGTTGATTCCTCGGAGCAGAAGAACCCTTGAACGATTGCCGGGGTGAAAATGCAGGCGGTGGAACAAATCGCGGCCGAGTACAGTCTTTAGCATGATGCCCGAACGTGATGCAGTTACGACAAGCCTCATTGCGCTTGGGACATTCTGACCTGTCATGACCTTTCTGCCTACAACAGTAGCACCTCACGAACTCCGGATCACATTTTCCTTTATGATTCTGCCTGCAGCGAGGACAAGCAGATCTTGGCATAGCGGTCACAGCATAAGTTTTAGCCTTTTTAAAAGGCTGCTTATTTCCCTGCCTTAAACTTTCACTCTCCCTTTCCGATTTCTCAGATTTTTCTTTCTTGCTAGACTTGGCAATAAAAAGAGTCGCTCGCTCCGGATAGATTTCAAGTTTTCCTACTTTAGCAACTTCAACTACTTCCATATCACTTCCCGGTCTGCCAGAATTCACAAAAAGATCCCTTTGACGTCCCTCAGAGGGCTCATGTCTATGTTTCCTCTTTCGGTCTTTCTTGGGCTTTGCTAACATTTCTTCTCTAAACTTCAATTCTAACTCCCGTAACCTAAGTTCTCGCAACCTAAGTTCTTCTTCACGGCGCTTAAAGTCAATTTCACGCTGGATTTCTTCGTCAGTTTGCACAACCGCTTTACCCTTAGTCAGCAAGTCCTTAATTTCCTTAAATCGGTCCTCAACCGACATATCAGTCTGCAGTCGATTCCTATCCATCATCAGCTGAATTTGTCTACGATTTTCATCATTCAGCTTGTGAATGAGATCAAATAATTGAGCCTGCTGGGGAGGCACAAGCGTAGCAGCAACATTTGGATTCTTATCAGCCATTGGCTGAAAACATAAAGGAAATAACTATTATTTCCTGATTCAATTAAGCATAGATCGAGTCATAATACCTACGTCAGATAATCACATCTAAGTTTATAGATATGAAGGCAGTCAGTCAGGCTGGCACAGAGTCAAGTCAAAGTCAAGTCAGTATCAAGCAGTCAATCCTTCCCCCCATCCTATCAGTCATCGTCAGCCTATCTTAGGTCAAGTTGTGTGGGTAGTCCTTTACTAATTAGGTTACCCTAGGCCTCGGTGACTTGTTCGGGAACTCAGAGTCACATAGTCCATATCATACCAGTAGTTTAAGTATCGGGTGGCCAATCCGATGATTAAACTGCTGCTCTGATACCAACTTTGTAACATCCAATTTCCATAAACAGTACACGTCAATATTTCATTTCATAAATAATATTAATTGTTTGATACCACAGGCCCACAACAGAATACTTAAATACAACAATGTTTTAAAGATCAATTGGTGGTCTAACTAGCTTCTAGAATCTTCAATCAGAGTGCGGAAGACTGAACAAGCTACCCGAGACCGCATCATCTTTTCAAGATAGGCGTCAGCAAAAGTCCAAAAGTCTGCTATTCATCAAATGTTCAGAATCACCTAGCCTGGGACGAACTACCTGCTATGGTCTTGCCTTTATCAGCTTTTCCTGTAAAAGAGTTGTCATGACAGAGTAAGCTAACAATGCTTAGTGAGTAAACAGAGTTCCATTAGCTACCACACATATATAACATACTATCAGCTCCTGCCGGCAAGTCACTACGTCCGGAGACAGCAATAGGTTGGGAGACAACCCAGTTTGTTTTCCCCTATGTAAAGCCGAAGCCCTACGGGAAGTGTATGGAAACAAGTCATATAGGAAAGGAATCTGCAGAATTCCCTCCTGTGAATGGAGATCTCGCATTCGGTCCTATCGGATGATGCAGTATGCAACGGCAAGTATATAAACAGTCAAGTAAGCAGTAAGCATGATACGTAATTACATGAAATGTAAAAGTGAACATGCAATCACGCAATTCAAGTGTCTAGCTTCAGTAATGTCAAAAGTACGCTTCTATGATACAATTAAGTATAAAAGAAAACATACAGCAACAACGGAAGTTTCCATACAGTCCATGACATTCACCAATAAGTATCGAAACATATGCATATAATTAATGAAATCTGTCACTCACAGTGGTCCGTAGTCAGATAATGCTTAACGAGTTAAGCTGTTCAGTTTACTCTGTCAAATCGACGGGTTCCTGCATTTCAGTTTCAAGTCTGACATATTAATGTCAAGTCCGAGTCATACTCTATATAACCCTAGTTATATATATTCAGGTTATTGTCATTACTGGTTATCGAGTCTGGGGTAGTCCCTATCGTCCCAAGGTGAGTCTATTCTTATTAGATTAATACGATCCATCTAATTACAGATGTGTGGCCTTGGAACAAAGCCAATCGTAATACTAGCAAGGTGAAACATGACATACAATTTCTAAGGGTTCATACAGAGTCAATTAATTAATTTGAGTATATAATAGGTATGCATCTTGAACTTGAGAGTTTTAGCATAATCAAACAATACTTTCAATTTCCTTAGGATGATTACTAATTTAATCTGATTTTGGAAATTAATCTTAGACTTGGAACAGGATCAGATTCGAATTTAAGGGAGACAGATTCGAATAGAGTATAATTCGAATCTATAGATTCGAAATACTCATAGATTCGAAGGCATCATACAGATTCGAACACACACACACAGATTCGAACACACACACACACAGATTCGAACACACATACACAGATTCGAACACACACACACAGATTCGAACACACACACACAGATTCGAAACCTTATAGATTCGAATTTGTGGATTTCGAGTCTAAACATTGCTATTTCGAGTCTGTTCAACATGTTCAACGATTTTCCAGGATTTAACAACTAAATATGAACATAAATGATAGAGAAATGGCTACTAACCTTCGTCCAAGATATATCCTTCGACTATGAATGATTTCCAGGCAAGAACAGCTCCTAAACGGGGGCAAATCAGCTTTAAATGAAGGAAGAGTGAGTAGATTCGAAATTGCCCTTTAAAACCGAGCCAAAAGTCAGAAAAACGGTTGATCTTACCTCAAATTCGGACGAAAACAAACACGAGATGGTAGATTTGCGAAGAACTCGACGATCTCTATCCAATGGAGTAAGAAACACGAGAATCCGACGGTTCAATTTGAAGAAAAGCTAGAGAGAAGGTGGAAATCTTAGAGAGAAAAGGAGGAGAGCCAAAGTTCCAAACTTAAGATATGAGGAGGAAAGCTCATATTTATAGGAAAAATAGGGAAAATCAGATTTTCTACTGAATTTTCCGGAATTGACCAACTTTATTTCCCAATACTCCAATTTGCATTTCAGATACAAATATTAGCAAGGAAGTTCTAGATCTGCTACGATTGTCTTTTAGTCATTTTTAACTCATTTTAGTCAGTTTCGCTAACTTCAGACATTAAGTTGTCATTTAGCTGAATTTTAATTATTAACTTAATTTCCACTAAATTTTTGGCAACTTAGCATAATTTAATTATAACTTAATATAATTAATTATTTCAGATTCACATTATCAGCTAATTACTAATTATTGGACAAAATTACTTTATTATCCAAAGTCTGATGCTGTAATTTATATTTAATAAATTACGGGCTGTTACACAGTCGGATGATGCAATATGCAACGGCAAGTATATAAACAGTCAAGTAAGCAGTAAGCATGATGCGTATTTACATAAAATGTAAAAGTGAACATGCAATCAAGGCATTTCAAATGTCTAGTTCAGTAATGGCATCATACGTTTCTATGATACAATATAGTATTAAAGAAATATGCAGCAATCAATCAGTAGTTTCCATACAGTCAATACATTCACCAATAAGTATCGAAATATATGTAAGTAATTAATGAAATCTGTCACTCACAGTAGTCCGTAGTCAGATAGTGCTTAACGAGTTAAGCGGTTCAGTTTACTCTGTCAAACGACGGGTTCCTGCATTTCAGTTTCAAGTCTGAGTCATAATCTATATAACCCTAGTTATTTATTCAGGTCATTGTCAATTCTGATTATCGAGTCTGAGGTAGTTCCTATTGTCCCAAGGTGAATCTATTCTTATCAGATTATTACGATTCATCTTATTACAGATGTATGGCTTTGAACAAGTCAATCGTATTGCTTGACAAGGTGAATAGGATATACATATTCTAAAGGTTCATACAGTGTCAGTTAATTTATTTGTGCATAAAATAATTATGCAACTTTGACACTTATGATTTTTAACATAATCAAAGGATACTTTCAATTACATAAGGTTGATTAATCATTTAATCTGATTTAGGAATTAACCTTAGACTTGGAACAACAACAACCAGATTCGAATTAGGAATGCTAGATTCGAACCATAGCCATTTCGAATCTATAGATTCGAATCAAGGGACTAGATTCGAATGGCTTATTAGACTCGAAGGCAAGCACTAGATTCGAAGGCAAGCACTAGATTCGAACAAGGGACTTAGACTCGAATGGCTAATAGACTCGAATGGCTAATAGATTCGAATGGCTATATTAGATTCTAAGGGAGGATAGATTCGAATCATAAACATTTCGAATCTAATAGCTTAGATTCGAATTCAACACCCTATTGAATGTCTCGAATCTGTTCTATATGTTCATCAACTTTCCAGGTTTTAACTACGAATTTAAACAAAAAGTGAGGGAGAAATAGTTACTAACCTTCGTCCAAGCTATATCTTTCGACTATGAATGATTCCCAAGCAAGAACAGGTCCTAAACGAGGGCAAATCAGTTTCAAATGAAGGAAAAATGAACAGATTCGAAATTGTCCTTTAAAACCGAGCCAAAAGTCAGAAAAACGGTCGATCTTACCTCAAATTCGGACGAAAACAAACACGAGATGGTAGATTCGCGAAGAACTCAACGATCTCTATCCAATGGCGTATGAAACACGAGAATCCAACGGTTCGATTTGAAGAAAAGCTAGAGAGAAGGAGGAGAGTGTAGAGAGAGAGAGAGGAGTCAATTTTTTCCAAACTCTAAAAGTGAGGAGTAAAGCTCCTATTTATAGGGAAATAGGGAAAATCAGATATTCTACTGAATTTTCCGAAATTGTCCAACTTTTATTCCCAATACTCCGATTTGCATTTCAGATACAAATATTAGCAAAGAATTTCTAAATCTGCAACAATTGTCTTTTAATAAATTTTTAACCCATTTTAGTCAGTTTCGCTATTTTCAGTCATTAAATTGTCATTTTAGCTGAATTTTAATTATTAACTTAATTTCAACTAAATTTTGGGCAGTTTATCATAATTAATTATAACTTAATATAATTAATTATTTCAGATTCACATTATCAGCTATTTACCAATAATTGGATAAAATTTGCTTTATTATCCAAAGTCTGATGCTGAAATATATATATAATAATTTCGGGCCGTTACAGTTTAGGTACTTATTGGTGATTGTTACTGACTTGTATGGAAACATCTACTGCTAGTTCCTTAATTACTTAATTGTATGCTAGGAACGTATGATAGACACTGCTGAAACTGGACAACTGTTGTTGCATGTTCCTTGATTACTTTACATAGCTCAGGACCGTTGTGAGTGACAGATTGCATTACTTACTTGCATAGGTTTCGGTACTTATTGGTGGTTGTTACTGACTTGTATGGAAACATCTGCTGCTGCTTGTTCCTTGGTTACTTAATTGTATGCTAGGAACGTATGATAGACACTGCTGAAACTGGACAACTGTTGTTGCATGTTCCTTGCTCAGGACCGCTGTGAGTGACAGATTGCATTACTTCCTTGCATATGTTTCGGTACTTATTGGTGATTGTTACTGACTCGTATGAAAATATCTGCTGCTTCTTGTTCCTTGATTACTTAATTGTATGCTAGGAACGTATGATAGACACTGCTGAAACTGGACAACTGTTGTTGCATGTTCCTTGATCAGGACCGCTATGAGTGACAGATTGCATTACTTACTTGCATACGTTTTGGTACTTATTGGTGATTGTTACTGACTTGTATGGAAACATCTGCTGCTGCTTGTTCCTTGATCACTTAATTGTATGCTAGGAACGTATGATAGACACTGCTGAAACTGGACAACTGTTGTTGCATGTTCGTTGATTACTTGCATTGCTCAGGACCGCTGTGAGTGACAGATTGCATTACTTATTTGCCTATGTTTAGGTACTTATTGGTGATTGTTACTGACTTGTCTGGAAACATCTGCTGCTAGTTCCTTAATTACTTAATTGTATGCTAGGAACGTATGATAGACACTGCTGAAACTGGACTACTGTTGTTGCATGTTCCTTGATTACTTACATAGCTCAGACCGTTGTGAGTGACAGATTGCATTACTTACTTGCATATGTTTCGGTACTTATTGGTGGTTGTTACTGACTTGTATGGAAACACCTGCAGCTGCTTGTTCATTGGTTACTTAATTGTATGCTAGGAACGTATGATAGACACTGCTGAAACTGGACTACTGTTGTTGCATGTTCCTTGATTACTTGCATTGCTCAGGACCGCTGTGAGTGACAGATTGCATTACTTTCTTGCATATGTTTGGGTACATATTGGTGATTGTTACTGACTTGTATGGAAACATCTGCTGCTAGTTCCTTGATTACTTAATTGTATGCTAGGAACGTATGATAGACACTGCCGAAACTGGACAACTGTTGTTGCATGTTCCTTGATTACTTGCATTGCTCAGGACCGCTGTGAGTGACAGATTGCATTACTTCCTTGCATATGTTTCGGTACTTATTGGTGATTGTTACTGACTTGTTGGAAACATCTGCTGCTAGTTCCATTGATTACTAATTGTATGCTAGGAACGT
>JAANYP010000659.1:89871-169928 GCA_020465985.1 Centrapalus pauciflorus | reverse complement strand
AACAAGCAGCAGCAGATGTTTCCATACAAGTCAGTAACAATCACCAATAAGTACCGAAACATATGCAAGTAAGTAATGCAATCTTCATCCACAACGTTCCTCAGCAATGCAAGTAATCAAGGAACATGCAGCAACGGTTGTCCAGTTTCAGCAGTGTCTATCATATGTTCCTAACATACAATTAAGTAATCCAAGAACAACCAGCAGCAGATGTTTCCATACAAGTCAGTATCAATAACCAATAAGTACCAAAACATATGCAAGTAAGTAATGCAATCTGCCACTCACAGCGGCCCTGAGCAATACAAGTAATCAAGGAACATGCAGTAGTGATTGTCCAGTTTCAGCAGTGTCTATCCTACGTTCCTAACATACAGTTAAGTAATCAAAGAACTAGCAGCAGCAGATGTTTCCATACAAGTAAGTAACAAGCACCAATAGGTACCGAAACATATGCAAGTAAGTAATGCGATCTGTCACTTACAGCGGTCCTGAGCAATACAAGTAATCAAGGAACATGCAGCAACAGTTGTCCAGTTTCAGCAGTGTCTATCATATGTTCCTAACATACAATTAAGTAATCAAGGAACAAGAAGCAGCAGATGTTTCCATACAAGTCAGTATCAATCACCAACAAGTACCGAAACATATGCAAGTAAGTAATGCAATCTGCCCCTCACAGCGGCCCTGAGCAATGCAAGTTATCAAGGAACATGCAGTAGCAGTTGTCCAGTTTCAGCAGTGTCTATCGTACGTTCCTAACATTCAGTTAAGTAATCGAAGAACTAGCTGCAGATGTTTCCATACAAGTCAGTAACAATCACCAATAGGTACTGAAACATATGCAAGTAAGTAATGCAGTCTGTCACTCACAGCGGCCCCGAGCAATGCAAGTAATCAAGGAACATGCAGCAGCAGTTGTCCAGTTTCAGCAGTGTCTATCGTACGTTCCTAACATACAGTTAAGTAATCAAAGAACAAGCAGCAGCAGATGTTTCCATACAAGTCAGTAACAATCTCCAATAAGTACCGACACATATGCACGTAAGTAATGCAATCTGTCACTCACAACGTTCCTGAGCAATGCAAGTAATCAAGGAACATGCAGCAACAGTTGTCTAGTTTCAGTAGTGTCTATCGTACGTGTAACAGCCCGTAATTTATTAAATTACAAATTACAGCAACAGACTTTGGATAATAAGCAATTTTATCCAAATGTTAGTAATTAACTGAAAACATGAATCTTAAATAGTTAATTATATTAAGTTATAGTTAATTATGAAAAGTTGCCCAAAATTAGCTGAAAAAAAATTGAAAATTTTATAATTCAGCTAAATGACAAATTAAAGACTGAAAATGTCGAAACTGACTAAAATGAGTTAAAATTTACTAAAAGACAATTGTAGCAGATCTAGAACTTCTTTGCTAATATTTGTATCTGAAATGTAAATCGGAGTATTGGGAATAAAAGTTGAACAATTCCGGAAAATTCAGTAGAATATCTGATTTTCCCTATTTCCCTATAAATAAGAGCTCCACTCCTCACTTTTCAAGTTTGGAAAGTTGATTTTCTTTCTCTCTCTACACTCTCCTCCTTCTCTCTAGCTTTTCTTCAAATCGAACCGTCGGATTTTCGTGTTTCATACGTCATCGGATAGAGATTGTCGAGTTCTTCACGAATCTATCGTTGTATCTTTGATTTCGTCCGGATTTAAGGTAAAATCGACCAATTCTCTGACTTTTAGTTCGGTTTTGAAAAGGGTAAATTCGAGTTTGCTCATTTTTCCTTCATTTGAAGCTGATTTGCTCCCGTTTAGGACTTGTTTTTGCTTGGAAATCCTCCATAGTCAAAGGATATATCTTGGACGAAGGTTAGTAACCATTTTTCTATCATTTATGTTCTTATTTAGATGTTAAAACCTGGAAAATCGTTGAACAAGTAGAACAAACTCGAGACCTTCATACTTAAACTCGATTGAGTGTATGTCTCGAGTCTGTGTGTGTGAATTCGAGTCTGTGTGTGTGAATTCGAGTCTGTGTGTGTGAGTTCGAGTCTGTGTGTGTGTGAGTTCGAGTCTGTGTGTGTGAGTTCGAGTCTGTGTGTGCTTCGAATCTGATTGTGTGCTTCGAATCTGATTGTGTGCTTCGAATCTGATTGTGTGCTTTGAATCTGATGGTGTGTTTCGAACCTAAGTAAGCCTTCGAATCTATGTGTATTTCGAATCTATAGATTCGAATTATACACTATTCGAATCTGTCTCCCTTAAAGTCGAATCTGATCCTGTTCCAAGTCTAAGATTAATTTCTAAATCAGATTAAGTTATTAATCAACCTAAGGAACTTGAAAGTATTGTTTGGTTATGCTAAAACTCATAAAATTCAAGATACATAACTGATCTATGCACAACTAAATTATCAGACCATGTATAAATTCTTAGAGAGCATATGTCATGATTCACCTCGCTAATAACACGATTGGCCTTGTTTGAAGGTCATATATCCGTAATTATTCGAATCGTATTAATCTGATAAGAATAGAATCACTCTGGGACGATAGGAACTACCTCAGACTCGACAGATGACAAAAAACCCAATTAAATAACTAGGGTTATATAGATCATGTGACAGACTTGACATTAATATGCTAGACTTGAAACTGAACTGCAGGAACCCGTCGATTGACAGAGTAAACTGAACCGCTTAATTCATTAAGCATTATCTGACTACGGACCACTGTGAGTGACAGATTTCATTAATTACATACATATGTTTCGATACTTATTGGTGAATGTCATGGACTGTATGGAAACTTCCGTTTGTTGCTGCATGTTCTCTTTTATACTTTATTGTATCATAGAAGCGTACTTTTGACATTACTGAAGCTAGATACCCGAATTACCTTGATTGCATGTTCACTTTTACATTTCATGTAAATATGTATCATGCTTACTGCTGACTTGACTGTTTATATACTTGTCGTTGCATACTGCATCATTCGATAGGACCGAATGCGAGATCTCCATTCACAGGAGGGAATTCTGCAGATTCCTTTCCTATATGACTTGTTTCCATACACTTCCCGTAGGGCTTCGGCTTTACATAGGGGAAAACAAACTGGGTTGTCTCCCAACCTTTTGCCGTCTCTGACGTGTTGACTTGCCGGCAGGAGCTAATAGTATGTTATATATGTGTGGTAGCTAATGGAACTCTGTTAACTCACTAAGCTATGTTAGCTTACTCTGTCATGACAACTCTTTTACAGGAAAAGCTGATAAAGGCAAGACCATAGCAGGTAGTTCGTCCCAGGCTAAGTGATTCTGGACATTTGATGAATAGCAGACTTTTGGACTTTTGCTGACGCCTATCTTGATAAGATGATGCGGTCTCGGGTAGCTTGTTCAGTCTTCCGCACTCTGATTGAAGATTTAGAAGCTAGTTTAGACCACCATTTGATCTTTAATTATTGTTGTATTTAAGTATTCAGGCTGATGGACCTGTGGTATCAATCAATTAATATTATTTATGAAATGAAATATTATGGTGTGTACTGTTTGTGGAAAATTGGATGTTACAAGTTGGTATCAGAGCAGCAGTTTAATCATCGGATTGGCCACCCGATACTTAAACTACTGGTATGATATGGACTATGTGACTCTGAATTCCCGAGCAAGTCACCGAGGCCTAGGGTAACTTAATTAGTAAAGGACTACCCACACAACTTGACCTAAGATAGGCAAATGATGACTGATAGGATGGGGGAGGGATTGACTGCTTGATACTGACTTGACTTTGACTTGACTTTGTGAGCCTGACTAACTGCCTTCATATCTATGAATTTAGAGATGATTATCTGACGTAGGTATTATGACTCGAAATGTGCTTAAATTGAATCAGGAAATGATAGTTATTTCCTTTATACTTTCAGCCAATGGCTGATATGAATCCAAATGTTGCTGGTACCTCGACTGTTGGTAAAGCTGCTAATGCTGCAGCTGATCAACACAAAGAATCTGTTCATGTAGAGGAATTAGGCACTGACCTTGGAAATACTGCTAATGACTCAAGCAGTACTGCTACGCTTGTGCCTCCCCAGCAGGCTCAATTATTTGATCTCATTCACAAGCTGAATGATGAAAATCGTAGACAAATTCAGCTGATGATGGATAGGAATCGACTGCAGACTGATATGTCGGTTGAGGACCGATTTAAGGAAATTAAGGACTTGCTGATTAAGGGTAAAGCAGTTGTGCAAACTGACGAAGAAATCCAGCGTGAAATTGACTTTAAACGCCGTGAAGAAGAACTTAGGTTGCGAGAACTTAGGTTACGGGAGTTAGAATTGAAGTATAGGGAAGAAATGTTAGCAAAACCCAAGAAGAATCGAAAAATGAAACTTAGGCATGAGCCCTCTGAGGGACGTCAAGGGGATCTTTTTGTGAATTCTGGCAGACCGGGAAGTGATATGGAAGTAGTTGAAGTTGCTAAGGTAGGAGAACTTGAAATCTATCCGGAGCGAGCGACTCTTTTTATTGCCAAGTCTAGCAAGAAAGAAAAATCTGAAAAGGAGAGTGAAAGTTTAAGGCAGGGAAATAAGCAGCCTTTTAAAAAGACTAAATCTTATGCTGTGACCGCTACGCCAAGGTCTGTTTGTCCTCGCTGCAAGCAGATTCATGAAGGAAAATGTGATCCTGAGTTCGTGAGGTGCTACTGCTGCAGACAGAATGGTCATGATAGGTCAGAATGTCCCAGGCGCAGTGAGGCTTGTCGAAACTGCATTACGTTGGGGCACCATGCTAGAGACTGTACCCGACCTCGATTTATTCCTCCGCCTGCATTTTCACCCCGGCAATCGTTTAAGGGTTCTTCTGCTCCGAGGAATCAACCAAGATCTTTCCAGATGACAGCCAATGAGGCAAAAGAGACTGCTGATGTCGCCATAGGTATATTTCTTGTTAACTCAATGCCTACTCTAATCTGTCATATGTGTTTGAAAAGTTTGCTAAACTGTTTGATTTTGCCCCGATAATGCTACCTGTACCGATAGATATAGGAACTGCGAGCTCGAGTTTTGTGACTATAAGTAGGATCTTTCGTTCCTGTAAGCTATTAATTGATAACCTCTCCTCAGACTTTGACCTGATACCGATGTGGATTAAAGAATTCGATATTATTATAGGAATGGACAGGCTCATGGCAAGCAATGCTGAAATCCTTTGTGCCAAAGGATAATTAGAATTAGAACCCCGAAGGAAATGAACGTTATGTTTATGACGATAGATAATTCGAGATTTAGGTCTCAATTCTGTAATGAAAGCTCGAAAGTACCTAATCAAAAAATTGATCTTTGATTCTGGATATCATCAAATTAAGATATTTTAGTCTGTCGTACCGAAGACTGCATTTCGTACTTGTTACGGCCATCTTTAGTTCTAACAATACCGTTTGGTTTCACCAATGCCCCGGCCGCAATTATGGACCTTATGAATAGAGTATGTAGGCCAATGCTGGACAAATCAGTGATAGCCTTTATTGATGACATTTTGATTTACTCTAAGTCTGAATCTGACCGTGCGAAGCTGCCCAGGACTAAGCGGAATCATGACTCTATAAGAGTAGTAGTGGATCGACCTACTAAGTCAGCCCAATTCCTACCCATTCGTGAAGATGAACGCCTCGAAAAGTTAGCTGAATTGTACGTATAGGAAATCGTGACTAGACATGGTGTGCCATTGTCTATAGTAGCGGACCGTGACAGCAGAATTACTTCTCGTTTTTGAAAGGCTTTTCAGAATGGACTAGGAACTGAACTTAAGATTTGCACCGCCTATCATCCTGAAACTGACGGGCAAAATGAGAGAACGATTTTGACCTTAGAAGATATGTTACGCGCCTGTGTGATTGATCTCGGTGAAAAGACGTCGATGCTGAACTCCAACCCGTTGAAGGGAAGCAGGTGAACGCCCGATCTCAGGACCAGCCATTTTGCAAGAAGCCCATGATCAACTACAATTGATTCGACAGCGGATACAGACTTTTCAAGACAGACAAAAGAAATATTATGATCAAAGACGTAAGCCATTTGTGTTCAAGGTGGGTGATAAAGTGTTGTTGAAGGTCTCGCCAAGAAAAGGGATAGTGAGGTTTGGCAAACGGGGGAAGTTGAGCCTTCGATTTGTGGGTCCTTTTGAAATTTTCAAGCATATAGGATTGCAAGCCTACAGATTATAGCTGCCTGCCGAAATGACTGGGATTCATGATGTATTTCATGTGAGTAATCTTCGAAAGTATTTAGCTGATATTGAAGTTGTTATTCCATGGAAAGAAGTGCAAATTGACGAGCAGTTGCAATACGAAGAAGAGCCTGAGCGTATAATCGATCTTAAGGTTTCGAAATTGCGCATCAAGGAAATCCCCATTGGTGTTAGTTCAATGGAAATACCATGAGGGGTCTGCGCGAACTTGGGAACGAGAAGACGAGATTAGGCAAAAGTATCCGGAGTTATTCCTGTCTTAGTTGATTCCGAGGACGGAATCAATTTAACGGGGGAAGATTGTAACAGCTCGTAATTTATTAAATTACAAATTACAGCAACAGACTTTGGATAATAAGCAATTTTATCCAAATGTTAGTAATTAACTGAAAACATGAATCTTAAATAGTTAATTATATTAAGTTATAGTTAATTATGAAAAGTTGCCCAAAATTAGCTGAAAAAAAATTGAAAATTTTATAATTCAGCTAAATGACAAATTAAAGACTGAAAATGTCGAAACTGACTAAAATGAGTTAAAATTTACTAAAAGACAATTGTAGCAGATCTAGAACTTCTTTGCTAATATTTGTATCTGAAATGTAAATCGGAGTATTGGGAATAAAAGTTGAACAATTCCGGAAAATTCAGTAGAATATCTGATTTTCCCTATTTCCCTATAAATAAGAGCTCCACTCCTCACTTTTCAAGTTTGGAAAGTTGATTTTCTTTCTCTCTCTACACTCTCCTCCTTCTCTCTAGCTTTTCTTCAAATCGAACCGTCGGATTTTCGTGTTTCATACGTCATCGGATAGAGATTGTCGAGTTCTTCACGAATCTATCGTTGTATGTTTGATTTCGTCCGGATTTAAGGTAAAATCGACCAATTCTCTGACTTTTAGTTCGGTTTTGAAAAGGGTAAATTCGAGTTTGCTCATTTTTCCTTCATTTGAAGCTGATTTGCTCCCGTTTAGGACTTGTTTTTGCTTGGAAATCCTCCATAGTCAAAGGATATATCTTGGACGAAGGTTAGTAACCATTTTTCTATCATTTATGTTCTTATTTAGATGTTAAAACCTGGAAAATCGTTGAACAAGTAGAACAAACTCGAGACCTTCATACTTAAACTCGATTGAGTGTATGTCTCGAGTCTGTGTGTGTGAATTCGAGTCTGTGTGTGTGAATTCGAGTCTGTGTGTGTGAGTTCGAGTCTGTGTGTGTGTGAGTTCGAGTCTGTGTGTGTGAGTTCGAGTCTGTGTGTGCTTCGAATCTGATTGTGTGCTTCGAATCTGATTGTGTGCTTCGAATCTGATTGTGTGCTTTGAATCTGATGGTGTGTTTCGAACCTAAGTAAGCCTTCGAATCTATGTGTATTTCGAATCTATAGATTCGAATTATACACTATTCGAATCTGTCTCCCTTAAAGTCGAATCTGATCCTGTTCCAAGTCTAAGATTAATTTCTAAATCAGATTAAGTTATTAATCAACCTAAGGAACTTGAAAGTATTGTTTGGTTATGCTAAAACTCATAAAATTCAAGATACATAACTGATCTATGCACAACTAAATTATCAGACCATGTATAAATTCTTAGAGAGCATATGTCATGATTCACCTCGCTAATAACACGATTGGCCTTGTTTGAAGGTCATATATCCGTAATTATTCGAATCGTATTAATCTGATAAGAATAGAATCACTCTGGGACGATAGGAACTACCTCAGACTCGACAGATGACAAAAAACCCAATTAAATAACTAGGGTTATATAGATCATGTGACAGACTTGACATTAATATGCTAGACTTGAAACTGAACTGCAGGAACCCGTCGATTGACAGAGTAAACTGAACCGCTTAATTCATTAAGCATTATCTGACTACGGACCACTGTGAGTGACAGATTTCATTAATTACATACATATGTTTCGATACTTATTGGTGAATGTCATGGACTGTATGGAAACTTCCGTTTGTTGCTGCATGTTCTCTTTTATACTTTATTGTATCATAGAAGCGTACTTTTGACATTACTGAAGCTAGATACCCGAATTACCTTGATTGCATGTTCACTTTTACATTTCATGTAAATATGTATCATGCTTACTGCTGACTTGACTGTTTATATACTTGTCGTTGCATACTGCATCATTCGATAGGACCGAATGCGAGATCTCCATTCACAGGAGGGAATTCTGCAGATTCCTTTCCTATATGACTTGTTTCCATACACTTCCCGTAGGGCTTCGGCTTTACATAGGGGAAAACAAACTGGGTTGTCTCCCAACCTTTTGCCGTCTCTGACGTGTTGACTTGCCGGCAGGAGCTAATAGTATGTTATATATGTGTGGTAGCTAATGGAACTCTGTTAACTCACTAAGCTATGTTAGCTTACTCTGTCATGACAACTCTTTTACAGGAAAAGCTGATAAAGGCAAGACCATAGCAGGTAGTTCGTCCCAGGCTAAGTGATTCTGGACATTTGATGAATAGCAGACTTTTGGACTTTTGCTGACGCCTATCTTGATAAGATGATGCGGTCTCGGGTAGCTTGTTCAGTCTTCCGCACTCTGATTGAAGATTTAGAAGCTAGTTTAGACCACCATTTGATCTTTAATTATTGTTGTATTTAAGTATTCAGGCTGATGGACCTGTGGTATCAATCAATTAATATTATTTATGAAATGAAATATTATGGTGTGTACTGTTTGTGGAAAATTGGATGTTACAAGTTGGTATCAGAGCAGCAGTTTAATCATCGGATTGGCCACCCGATACTTAAACTACTGGTATGATATGGACTATGTGACTCTGAATTCCCGAGCAAGTCACCGAGGCCTAGGGTAACTTAATTAGTAAAGGACTACCCACACAACTTGACCTAAGATAGGCAAATGATGACTGATAGGATGGGGGAGGGATTGACTGCTTGATATTGACTTGACTTTAACTTGACTTTGTGAGCCTGACTAACTGCCTTCATATCTATGAATTTAGATATGATTATCTGACGTAGGTATTATGACTCGAAATGTGCTTAAATTGAATCAGGAAATGATAGTTATTTCCTCTATACTTTCAGCCAATGGCTGATATGAATCCAAATGTTGCTGGTACCTCGACTGTTGGTAAAGCTGCTAATGCTGCAGCTGATCAACACAAAGAATCTGTTCATGTAGAGGAATTAGGCACTGACCTTGGAAATACTGCTAATGACTCAAGCAGTACTGCTACGCTTGTGCCTCCCCAGCAGGCTCAATTATTTGATCTCATTCACAAGCTGAATGATGAAAATCGTAGACAAATTCAGCTGATGATGGATAGGAATCGACTGCAGACTGATATGTCGGTTGAAGACCGATTTAAGGAAATTAAGGACTTGCTGATTAAGGGTAAAGCAGTTGTGCAAACTGACGAAGAAATCCAGCGTGAAATTGACTTTAAACGCCGTGAAGAAGAACATAGGTTGCGAGAACTTAGGTTACGGGAGTTAGAATTGAAGTATAGGGAAGAAATGTTAGCAAAACCCAAGAAGAATCGAAAAAGGAAACTTAGGCATGAGCCCTCTGAGGGACGTCAAGGGGATCTTTTTGTGAATTCTGGCAGACCGGGAAGTGATATGGAAGTAGTTGAAGTTGCTAAGGTAGGAGAACTTGAAATCTATCCGGAGCGAGCGACTCTTTTTATTGCCAAGTCTAGCAAGAAAGAAAAATCTGAAAAGGAGAGTGAAAGTTTAAGGCAGGGAAATAAGCAGCCTTCTAAAAAGACTAAATCTTATGCTGTGACCGCTACGCCAAGGTCTGTTTGTCCTCGCTGCAAGCAGATTCATGAAGGAAAATGTGATCCTGAGTTCGTGAGGTGCTACTGCTGCAGACAGAATGGTCATGATAGGTCAGAATGTCCCAGGCGCAGTGAGGCTTGTCGAAACTGCATTACGTTGGGGCACCATGCTAGAGACTGTACCCGACCTCGATTTATTCCTCCGCCTGCATTTTCACCCCGGCAATCGTTTAAGGGTTCTTCTGCTCCGAGGAATCAACCAAGATCTTTCCAGATGACAGCCAATGAGGCAAAAGAGACTGCTGATGTCGCCATAGGTATATTTCTTGTTAACTCAATGCCTACTCTAATCTGTCATATGTGTTTGAAAAGTTTGCTAAACTGTTTGATTTTGCCCCGATAATGCTACCTGTACCGATAGATATAGGAACTGCGAGCTCGAGTTTTGTGACTATAAGTAGGATCTTTCGTTCCTGTAAGCTATTAATTGATAACCTCTCCTCAGACTTTGACCTGATACCGATGTGGATTAAAGAATTCGATATTATTATAGGAATGGACAGGCTCATGGCAAGCAATGCTGAAATCCTTTGTGCCAAAGGATAATTAGAATTAGAACCCCGAAGGAAATGAACGTTATGTTTATGACGATAGATAATTCGAGATTTAGGTCTCAATTCTGTAATGAAAGCTCGAAAGTACCTAATCAAAAAATTGATCTTTGATTACTTACTTGCAGATGTTTCAATACAAGTCAGTAACAATCACCAATAGGTACCGAAACATAAGGAAGTAAGTAATGCAATCTGTCACTCACAGCGGTCCTGAGCAATAGAAGTAATCAAGGAACATGCAACAACAATTGTCCAGTTTCAGCAGTGTCTATCATAAGTTCCTAACATACAATTAAGTAATCATGGAACAAGCAGCAGCAGATGTTTCCATACAAGTCAGTAACAATCACCAATAAGTACCGATACATATGCAAGTAAGTAATGCAATCTGTCACCCACAACGTTCCTGAGCAATGCAAGTAATCAAGGAACATGCAGCAGCAGTTGTCCAGTTTCAGCAGTGTCTATCGTACGTTCCTAACATACAGTTAAGTAATCGAAGAACTAGCTGCAAATGTTTCCATACAAGTCAGTAACAATCACTAATAGGTACCGAAACATATGCAAGTAAGTAATGCAATCTGTCACTCAGAGCGGCCCCGAGCGATGCAAGTAATCGAGGAACATGCAGGAGCAGTTGTCCAGTTTCAGCAATGTCTATCGTACGTTCCTAACATACAGTTAAGTAATCAAAGAACAAGCAGCAACAGATGTTTCCATACAAGTCATTAACAATCACCAATAGGTACCGAAACATATGGAAGTAAGTAATGCAATCTGTAACTCACAGCGGTCCTAAGCAATACAAGTAATCAAGGAACATGCAACAGCAGTTGTCCAGTTTCAACAGTGTCTATCATAAGTTCCTAACATACAATTAAGTAATCATGTAACAAGCAGCAGCAGATGTTTCCATACAAGTCAGTAACAATCTCCAATAAGTACCGACACATATGCAAGTAAGTAATGAAATCTTTCACTCACAACGTTCCTGAGCAATGCAAGTAATCAAGGAACATGCAGCAACAGTTGTCCAGTTTCAGCAGTGTCTATCGTATGTTCCTAACATACAGTTAAGTAATCAAAGAACAAGCAGCAGCAGATGTTTCCATACAAGTCAGTAACAATCACCAATAGGTACCGAAACAATTGGAAGTAAGTAATGCAATCTGTCACTCACAGCGGTCCTGAGCAATACAAGTAATCAAGGAACATGCAACAGCAGTTGTCCAGTTTCAACAGTGTCTATCATAAGTTCCTAACATACAATTAAGTAATCATGGAACAAGCAGCAGCAGATGTTTCCATACAAGTCAGTAACAATCACCAATAAGTACCGAAACATATGCAAGTAAGTAATGCAATCTTCATCCACAACGTTCCTCAGCAATGCAAGTAATCAAGGAACATGCAGCAACGGTTGTCCAGTTTCAGCAGTGTCTATCATATGTTCCTAACATACAATTAAGTAATCCAAGAACAACCAGCAGCAGATGTTTCCATACAAGTCAGTATCAATAACCAATAAGTACCAAAACATATGCAAGTAAGTAATGCAATCTGCCACTCACAGCGGCCCTGAGCAATACAAGTAATCAAGGAACATGCAGTAGTGATTGTCCAGTTTCAGCAGTGTCTATCCTACGTTCCTAACATACAGTTAAGTAATCAAAGAACTAGCAGCAGCAGATGTTTCCATACAAGTAAGTAACAAGCACCAATAGGTACCGAAACATATGCAAGTAAGTAATGCGATCTGTCACTTACAGCGGTCCTGAGCAATACAAGTAATCAAGGAACATGCAGCAACAGTTGTCCAGTTTCAGCAGTGTCTATCATATGTTCCTAACATACAATTAAGTAATCAAGGAACAAGAAGCAGCAGATGTTTCCATACAAGTCAGTATCAATCACCAACAAGTACCGAAACATATGCAAGTAAGTAATGCAATCTGCCCCTCACAGCGGCCCTGAGCAATGCAAGTTATCAAGGAACATGCAGTAGCAGTTGTCCAGTTTCAGCAGTGTCTATCGTACGTTCCTAACATACAGTTAAGTAATCGAAGAACTAGCTGCAGATGTTTCCATACAAGTCAGTAACAATCACCAATAGGTACCGAAACATATGCAAGTAAGTAATGCAGTCTGTCACTCACAGCGGCCCCGAGCAATGCAAGTAATCAAGGAACATGCAGCAGCAGTTGTCCAGTTTCAGCAGTGTCTATCGTACGTTCCTAACATACAGTTAAGTAATCAAAGAACAAGCAGCAGCAGATGTTTCCATACAAGTCAGTAACAATCTCCAATAAGTACCGACACATATGCACGTAAGTAATGCAATCTGTCACTCACAACGTTCCTGAGCAATGCAAGTAATCAAGGAACATGCAGCAACAGTTGTCTAGTTTCAGTAGTGTCTATCGTACGTTCCTAATATACAGTTAAGTAATCAAGGAACAAGCAGCAGCAGATGTTTCCATACAAGTCAGTATCAATCACCAATAAGTACCGAAACATATGCAAGTAAGTAATGCAATCTGTCACTCACAGCTGCCCCGAGCAATGCAAGTAATCAAGGAACATGCAGCAACAGTTGTCCAGTTTCAGCAGTGTCTGTCGTACGTTCCTAACATACAGTTAAGTAATCAAAGAACAAGCAGCAGCAGATGTTTCAATACAAGTCAGTAACAATCACCAATAGGTACCGAAACATATGGAAGTAAGTAATGCAATCTGTCACTCACAGCGGTCCTGAGCAATAGAAGTAATCAAGGAACATGCAGCAGCAGTTGTCCAGTTTCAGCAGTGTCTATCATAAGTTCATAACATACAATTAAGTAATCATGGAACAAGCAGCAGCAGATGTTTCCATACAAGTCAGTAACAATCACCAATAAGTACCGAAACATATGCAAGTAAGTAATGCAATCTGTCTGTAACATCCAAGTTTCCACAAACAGTACACGTCATAATATTTCATATCATTAAGTAATAAATATTACTAATTGTTTGATACCACAGGTCCATCAGCATGAATACTTAATTACAACAATATTTTAAAATCAAATGGTGGTCTAACTAGCTTCTAAATCTTCAATCAGAGTGCGGAAGACTGAACAAGCTACCCGAGACCGCATCATCTTTTCAAAATAGGCGTCATAAAAAGTCCAAAAGTCTGCTATTCATCAAATGTCCAGAATCACTTAGCCTGGGACGAACTACCTGCTATAGTCTTGCCTTTATCAGCCTTTCCTGAAAAAGAGTTGTCATGACAGAGTAAGCTAACAATGCTTAGTGAGTAAACAGAGTTCCAATAGTTACCACACACATATAACATACTATCAGCTCCTGTCGGCAAGTCACTACGTCAGAGACGTCAAAAGGTTGGGAGACAACCCAGTCGGTATTCCCATGTGTAAGGCCGAAGCCCTACGGGAAGTGTATGGAAACAAGTCAAATAGGAAAGGAATCTGCAGAATTCCCTCCTGTGAATGGAGATCTCACATTCGGTCCTGTCGGATAATGCAGTATGCAGCGGCAAGTATATAAACAGTCAAGTAAGCAGTAAGCATGATACGTATTTACATAAAATGTAAAAGTGAACATGCAATCAAGGCAATTCAAGTGTCTAGCTTCAGTAATGTCAAAAGTACGTTTCTATGATACAATATAGTATTAAAGAAACATGCAGCAACAATCGAAAGTTTCCATACAGTCAATACATTCACCAATAAGTATCGAAATATATGCAAGTAATTAATGAAATCTGTCACTCACAGTGGTCCGTAGTCAGATAATGCTTAACGAATTAAGCGGTTCAGTTTACTCTGTCAAATCGGCGGGTTCCTGCAGTTCAGTTTCAAGTCTGGCATATTAATGTAAAGTCTGTGTCATAATCTATATAACCCTAGTTATATATTCAGGTTATTGTCAATTCTGGTTATCGAGTCTGAGGTAGTTCCTATCGTCCCAAGGTGAATCTATTCTTATCAGATTAATACGATCCATCTAATTGTAGATGTGTGGCCTTGAAACAAAGCCAATCGTATTACTTAGCAAGTTGAACAGGTCATACACATTCTAAGGGTTCGTACAGAGTCTGTTAATTCATTTGTGCATAAAATAGATATGCAACTTGAACTTGTGAGTTTTATCATAATCATATTATACTTTTAATTACAATAGGTTGATTAATCACTCAATCTGATTTTAGGAATTTAACTTTGGCTTGGAACAAACACAGATTCGAATTAAGAAAGCTAGATTCGAACCATGCCTAATTCGAATCTATAGATTCGAAACACACACACACAGAATCGAAGGCATACACCTAGATTCGAACATAGACTCGAACACACTTAGATTCGAACATAGCCTCGAACACACATAGGCTCGAACACACATAGATTCGAACATATCTAGACTCGAATTAGCAGCATTAGATTCGAAATTCACCCATACATTCGAAGCATATCTCGAGTCTAGGGGGGTTTAGATTCGAATTCAACCCATTTTCGAATCTGATCATAGCTTCTTCGAGTCTGTTCTACATGATCAAAGATTTTCCAGATTTTAACATCTAAATAAGAACATAAATGATAGAGAAATGGTTACTAACCTTCGTCCAAGATATATCCTTCGACTATAGATGATTTCCAAGCAAAAACAAGTCCTAAACGAGAGTAAATCAGCTTCGAATGAAGGGAATTTGAGCAAACTCGAGTTTGCTCTTTCAAAACCGAACCAAAAGACAGAAATAGGGCCGATCTTACCTTAAATCCGGACGAAATCAAACATGCAATGGTAGAATCGTGTAGAGCTCGACGATCTCTATCCGTTGACGTATAAATCACAAGAATCCGATGAACCGATTAGAAGAAAAGCTAGAGAGAAGGTGAGGTTATAGAGAGAGAGAGAGTTCTTGCTTTCCAAACCTAAGAAATGAGGAGGGCTGCCCAATTTATAGGAAAATAGGGAGAAAATCAGATTTTCTACTGAATTATCCGGAATTGACCAACTTTATTTCCCAACAATCCGATTTGCATATTTGCCTTTTAGTCACATTTTTATTCATTTTAGTCCGTTTCGTCATTTTCAGTCTTTAATTTGTCATTTAGCTGAATTTTAATTATTAACTTAATTTCAGCTAATTTTGGCCAACTTTTCATGATTAATTATAACTTAATATAATTAACTATTTAAGATTCATGCTTTCAGTTAATTACTAATATTTGGATAAAATTGCTTTATTATCCAAAGTCTGATGCTGTAATTTATATTTAATAAATCACGGGCTGTTACACTGTCACCCACAACGTTCCTGTGCAATGCAAGTAATCAAGGAACATGCAGCAGCAGTTGTCCAGTTTCAGCAGTGTCTATCGTACGTTCCTAACATACAG
Source organism: Centrapalus pauciflorus (assembly GCA_020465985.1). Lineage (NCBI taxonomy): Eukaryota > Viridiplantae > Streptophyta > Magnoliopsida > Asterales > Asteraceae > Centrapalus > Centrapalus pauciflorus. The sequence continues at coordinate 153,881 of JAANYP010000659.1, read as the reverse complement.
TTAAGTAATCGAAGAACTAGCTGCAAATGTTTCCATACAAGTCCGTAACACTCACCAATAGGTACCGAAACATATGCAAGTTAGTAATGGAATCTATCACTCACAGCGGTCCTGAACAATGCAAGTAATCAAGGAACATGCAGCAGCAGTTGTCCAGTTTCAGCAGCGTCTATCATACGTTCCTAACATACACTTAGGTAATCAAGGAACAAGCAGTAGCAGATCTATCCATACAAGTCAGTAATGATCACCAATAAGTACTGAAACATATGCAAGTAAGTAATATAATCTGTCACTCACAGCGGTCCTGAGCAATGCAAGTAATCAAGGAACACAAAGCAGCAGTTGTTCAGTTTCAGCAGTGTCTATCATAAGTTCCTAACATACAATTAAGTAATCAAAGAACAAGCAGCAGCAGATGTTTCCATACAAGTCAGTAACAATCACCGATATGTACTGAAACATATGCTAGTAAGTAATGCAATCTGTCACTCACAGCGGTCCTGAGCGATGCAAGTAATCAAAGAACATGCAGCAGCAGTTGTCCAGTTTCAGCAGTGTCTATCATAAGTTCCTAACATACAATTAAGTAATCAAGGAACAAGCAGCAACAGATGTTTCCATACAAGTCAGTAGCAATCACCAATAAGTACCAAAACATATGCCAGTAAGTAATGTAATCTGTCACTCACAGCGGTCCTGAGCAATGCAAGTAATCAAGAAACATGCTGCAGCAGTTGTCCAGTTTCAGCAGTGTCAATCATAAGTTCCTAACATACAATTAAGTAACCAAGGAACAAGCAGCATTAGATGTTCCCATACAAGTCACTAGCAATCACCGATAAGTACCGAAACATATGCAAGTAAGTAATGCAATCTGTCACTCACAGCGGTCCTGAGCAATGCAAGAATCAAGTTACATGCAGTAGCAGTAGTCCAGTTTCAGCAGTGTCTATCTTACGTTCCTAGCATACAATTAAATAATCAACGAACAAGCAGCAGCAGATGTTTCCATACAAGTCAGTTTGCAATCACCAATAAGTACCGAAACATATGCAAGTAAGTAATGCAATCTGTCACACACAGCGGTCCTGAGCATTGCAAGTAATCAAGGAACACGTAGAAGCAGTTGTCCGGTTTCAGCAGTGTCTATCATAAGTTCCTAACATACAATTAAGTAACCAATGAACAAGCAGCAGCAGATGTTTCCATACAAGTCAGTTGCAATCACCAACAAGTACCAAAACATATGCAAGTAAGTAATGCAATCTGTCACTCACAGCGGTCATGAGCTGATACGAAACGTTGACCCGCAAGTTAAATGTAACTTGGAACCTTCGTATAGGATAGGATAGGCGTCAAAGTACCCGATAATTGGGACTCCAACACGCCTAGAGCAAGTCCTTGACCCGTTAGTTATAAGAACTAAGAACCAAAGGAATACGAGAACGCCACAAGAATGTGCTCACAATCTTGATAAGTTCTTGAACTATGAACTCTCCAACAAAGAACAAAGCTCACAAAGATGAGTAAAACTCTAAAGAAAGATATATATTTCTCAAGTGAATTGATTTGAAAGTACATAGGAAGCCATCTATTTATAGGCTTCAAAAACCAACTCAAAAGACACTAATTAAATTCAATGGATTAAAGAAGGGACTTTAATCCATGACTCTTGACATTTTGTCTTCAATTGGTAGATAATTCTAGAACTCTTAAACAAAAAAAAAAAAACGGATTAGGCATTTCTAGGCCTTTATTGGACTCAAATAAACTTCTAATGGACTTCAAAATACATCCATTCTACCACTTGGGCTTAGTACTAGCCCATAATATCTCAAAGACCCAAGAAAATGCAACTTTTGGGCTTTTATGCTTCCATATTAGGATCCAATGTTTCAAGTCTAGTAACATGCTTCATCACTTGCGGTTGAGCATCGTCTTTGCATGCAGACTCTTGGATATCAACAACTAAGCTCGTAAAAACTTCTTTGATCTTCTTTGCTCGTCCTCTTGTCATTGGGCCTTCACGTATTTCCATGACATCTTTGGAATGGTTTGATGATCCTCCATCATTCTCTCCCCCTTGAAAAGGATTCGTCCACGAATCATCACCTACATCAAAAGGAGAAAAGTCAGAAACATTGAATGTTGAACTAACTTGATACTCACCTGGAAGATCTAGCTTGTAAGCATTGTCGTTGATCCTTTCGAGCACTTGAAATGGTCCATCTCCTCTAGGTTGCAATTTGGATCTTCGTTTGGTTGGGAATCTATCTTTTCTCAGGTGCAGCCATACCCAATCTCCAGCTTCAAACACTATCTTTTTCCTGCCTTTGTTTGCTTGTTTTGTGTATTGTTCTGTCCTTTTCTCAATATTGAGTCTTACCTTTTCGTGTAATTGCTTCACGAATTCTGCCTTCCGCTTTCCATCTAAACTGGATCGTTCTTCGATGGTAAGAGGAACAAGGTCAAGAGGACTCAATGGATTGAATCCGTAAACAACTTCAAAAGGAGAAAATTTAGTAGCAGAATGAACACTCCTGTTGTAAGCAAACTCTGCAAAAGGCAAACAATTCTCCCAAGTTCTCAAGTTCTTCGGAATAATCACTCGAAGTAATTGGGACAAGGTTCGATTAACCACTTCTGTTTGCCCATCGGTTTGGGGGTGACTTGTGGTAGAAAACAAAAGTTTGGTACCCAACGTACTCCAAAGAACACGCCAGAAATGACTCAGAAACTTGACATCCCTATCACTTACTATGGTCCGCGGCACACCATGCAAACGAACAATCTCTTTGAAAAACAAGTCTGCAACATGTGAAGCATCGTCAGTCTTCTTACACGCAATGAAGTGTGCCATCTTAGAGAATCGATCAACCACCACAAACACAGAATCATGACCATTCTTTGTTCTAGGCAACCCAATCACCAAGTCCATGGAGATGTCAACCCATGGTTGCTGAGGAATTGGCAGTGGCATATACAAACCATGAGGCTTGGATTTTGACTTGGCTTGTTTACATGGCACACATTTTTCACAGATCTTCATAACATCTTCTCTCATCTTAGGCCAATAGAAATGTTCCTTCAAAATATCCAATGTCTTCTGGACACCAAAATGGCCCATCAACCCTCCACCATGAGCCTCACGTACAAATAGCTCCCGTATAGAACACTTTGGAATGCATAACTTGTTTTCTTTAAACAAATAACCATCATGCCTATAAAACTTATCAAATGAAGCATGTTCACAAGCAGCGTATAAGGAAGAAAATTCAGAATCATCTTTGTACATTTCTTTAAGTGATCCAAACCCAAGAAGCTTAGAACCTAATGTGGTGATAAGAGTATGACGTCTAGACAATGCATCAGCCACAATGTTTTCTTTACCCTTTTTGTATTTGATCACATAAGGAAATGACTCAATGAATTCAACCCATTTGATATGCCTCCTACTCAAATTAGCTTGCCCCTTAAGGTACTTAAGAGACTCATGATCCGTATGAACCACAAATTCCATAGGCCTTAAGTAATGCTGCCATGTTTGCAAAGATCTAACCAATGCATAAAGCTCTTTTTCATAAGTGGAATAATTCAAGTGAGCCCCCTTTAATTTTTCACTAAAATATGCAATTGGTCTACCTTCTTGAATCAAAACAGCCCCAATACCCACCCCGGATGCATCACACTCAAGTTCAAACATTTTATTAAAATTAGGCAATGCAAGAATAGGAGTAGATGTCAACCTTTCTTTCAGTAAATTGAATGCAGCTTCTTGCCTTTCTCCCCAAGGAAAACTAACTTCCTTCTTCACAAGCTCATTAAGGGGGGCAGCTATGGTACTGAAGTCACGAACAAACCTTCGATAGAAACTTGCAAGCCCATGGAAGCTTCTAACTTGGGACACTGTTGTTGGAGTTGGCCATTCTTTGATTGCCTTGACCTTCTCGTCATCCACCTCAATGCCCTGGCCACTTACAACAAAACCAAGAAAAACAACCTTATCCATGCAAAATGTGCACTTCTTTAAGTTAGCAAATAATGACTCTTTTCTTAAAGTTTCCAAAACAATACGCAAATTTTCCAAGTGAACTTCAACATTAATGCTATAAATCAGGATATCATCAAAATAGACCACGACAAACTTACCAATGTACTCTCGTAAAACATGATTCATTAACCTCATGAATGTACTCGGAGCATTAGTTAGTCCAAAGGGCATAACTAACCACTCATACAAACCAAACTTTGTTTTAAAAGCTGTTTTCCATTCATCACTTTCATTAATTCGAATTTGATGATAGCCACTTTTCAAATCAATTTTTGAGAAGATCTTAGCACCATGCAACTCATCCAACATATCATCTAACCTTGGAATAGGGTAGCGATACTTTACCGTTATTTTGTTGATGGCTCTACAGTCCATACACATTCTCCATTCACCTGACTTCTTGGGTACCACAATGACCGGTACAGCACATGGACTCATGGATTCTCGAATTCTTCCTCTTGAAAGCAAATCCTCCACTTGCCTTTGGATTTCTCGTGTCTCCTCGGGATTAGCTCTATAGGCTGGACGGTTTGGTAGAGCAGCCCCTGGAATGAAATCAATGCGATGCTCGATTCCTCGTAAAGGTGGTAAACCACTTGGTTCTTCCTTTGGGAAGACATCTTGGTATTCCTGCAAAATATTCACAACAAAACTTGGCGGATTGTTGGTTAGTTTTTCAGCATATGTACAAGCTTCCTTGAATACCAACACTATCACTCTTTTTTTTTCGTCAATCGCTCTCTTAACTTCACTCGTTTTTGCAAAGAAATTCTTCTTGACACACTCTCTTTTTTCATCATCATTTGTCTCACTTTTCTCACCTTCAACACTCTTTGCTTTATTTTTACTGCTCATTTTTTTCTCTTTGCACTCATTATTTTTCCTCTCATCCTCCCAAGCTCGCCTTGAAGTGATCATTTTAATTTGGTCCTCCTGCACTTGTTGTGGGGTTAGGGAGACAAGAACTACTTTCTTTTCATGATCTTTAAGCATATATTGATTAAGAAAGCCATCATAGATAACTTTCCTATCAAATTGCCAAGGTCTACCAAGTAGTATATGACTTACTTGCATTGGAACCACGTCACACATCACTTCGTCTTTGTACTTTCCGATGGAAAAGGTGATCAAGGCCTGTTTAGTCACCTTCACTTCGCCACATTCATTCAACCATTGAAGCTTATATGGGTGTGGATGCTTCAACGTGCGCAAATTCAGCTTCTCAATTACCTCGTTACTCACAACATTGGTACAACTCCCACCATCAATAATGAGGCTACATACTTTACCTTGCACCAAACATCGCGTATGGAAGATATTTTCTCGTTGTTGTGTGTCTTCCACCTTGGCTTGTATGTTTAAAACTTTCTTGACCACCAAAAGCTCTCCGCTTTCTGCCTCGGTTTGCTCCAAGTCCTCTTCATCATCCGAAACATCCTCATTTTCATTTTCAGACTCTATTTCACCACTTTCATGAAGAAGCATAACTTTTTTTGTTTGGGCATTGTGAAGCAATGTGCCCCACACCTAGACAACGAAAACATTTAATTTCACGAGTTCGTGTAGGGGTAGAAACGATACCTTTGCCTTTGCCCATTTCCCTACCTTTTGTGGCATCATCTTGGTTCTTTTAAGGTGTAGAAAAGGTACCTTTAGATGTCTCCCCTTTTGGCCTATGAGAATATTGAGAGTTGGACGTACTTCCCTTAGAAAAACTATTTCTTCTCCTCAATTGTCTTTCAACTTTTATGGCCGTATGAACCATCTCTTCAAGGTCTAAACAATATTGCAACTCCACGACATTAGAAATATCTTGATTCAAGCCACTCAAGAATCTTGCCATTGTTGCTTCCCTATCTTCTTCAATATTTGCTCTAATCATGGCAATCTCCATCTCTTTGTAATAATCATCCACAGACTTTGCTCCCTGATTCAAAGATTGTAATTTGCGATACAAGTCTCGAAAATAGTGAGAGGGAACAAACCTTTTACGCATAACAGCCTTCATTTCAACCCATGTAGAAATAGGCCTTTCTCCATTTCTTCTTCGGTTGGTGACTAATTGATCCCACCATACTGTAGCGTAATCTGTGAATTCAATTGCTGCTACTTTCACCTTTTGATCCTCGCGATAATTATTACATGCAAAAATCAGTTCAACCTTTTTTTCCCAGTCCAAATACGCTTCTGGATCACTCTTTCCTTGAAATTGTGGAATTCTCATCTTAATGTTGTTGAGTCCTCTATTAGCACCATGGTTTCTTCTATGCCTCCTTCTTTCAGATCCTCTATCCCATTCATCATTTTGAGCGTCATCTTCATGATTTTCATCAGAAACTTGTGATGGTGGTTGAGCATGAGGTCCACGTGCCTCCAATCTATCCATTCTTTCATGGATTTGATTAAACTCGTCAGTCATTAAACGTCGCATTTCGGTCATGAGAGCTTGGACTTGAAGGTTAGGGAGGGGTTGATTATCTTCCATCTTTTAATCTGTAAAATCAAGAGTAAAATATTTCCTCTCCTCACTCCCTTACGTGTTTCACTCAAGAGATGTCACTCAACGCTCGTGTCTCACACAAAAAATAATCGGCTTTTACCCTCAAGTGTTCTCACAACTCAATGCCTTTTACCTCTCTATTCCTTGGGAGCTCAAATGGTAAAAGACAAACAAATCAAATTAGAGACAAAAAAACTGAAGTGGTTCAAGAAAACCTTTAGAAACTTAAATTTGCTACAACGACGTTTAACTTTTAAAGCAGCAGGGATGGGATAAACAAAAACAAAAAAAACTAGTAAGGTCGAGGAGGAAACAACTGTATTAAAATCAATGAGAGAACTTCGAACAAAATGATTATAGAAGATAATATGATTTTCAAGCACCGTGTTTTCATTAATAAACATCTTTATGTTAAATTTTTTTTTTGCAACCTTTTTTTTTCTTGCCTTTTTCTATGTTTTTTTTGCTGCACTTTTTTATGCTTTTTTTTTGTTGCACTTTTTTTTTTTGTTGAACAACGTGACTTTTTTTTAATATGACAAAACTAAAAAAATGTAAAAGATAAGATAAGATGATAAGAAAGACAAACACAATGATAAGATCAAAATGTAAAAACAACTTAAGAATCGAACCTTTGTATCTCTGATACCAAATGATACGAAACGTTGACCCGCAAGTTAAATGTAACTTGGAACCTTCGTATAGGATAGGATAGGCGTCAAAGTACCCGATAATTGGGACTCCAACACGCCTAGAGCAAGTCCTTGACCCGTTAGTTATAAGAACTAAGAACCAAAGGAATACGAGAACGCCACAAGAATGTGCTCACAATCTTGATAAGTTCTTGAAATATGAACTCTCCAACAAAGAACAAAGCTCACAAAGATGAGTAAAACTCTAAAGAAAGATATATATTTCTCAAGTGAATTGATTTGAAAGTACATAGGAAGCCATCTATTTATAGGCTTCAAAAACCAACTCAAAAGACACTAATTCAATTCAATGGATTAAAGAAGGGACTTTAATCCATGACTCTTGACATTTTGTCTTCAATTGGTAGATAATTCTAGAACTCTTAAACAAAAAAAACGGATTAGGCATTTCTAGGCCTTTATTGGACTCAAATAAACTTCTAATGGACTTCAAAATACATCCATTCTACCACTTGGGCTTAGTACTAGCCCATAATATCTCAAAGACCCAAGAAAATGCAACTTTTGGGCTTTTATGCTTCCATATTAGGATCCAATGTTTCAAGTCTAGTAACATGCTTCATCACTTGCGGTTGAGCATCGTCTTTGCATGCAGACTCTTGGATATCAACAACTAAGCTCGTAAAAACTTCTTTGATCTTCTTTGCTCGTCCTCTTGTCATTGGGCCTTCACGTATTTCCATGACATCTTTGGAATGGTTTGATGATCCTCCATCACCTTGATTACTTAATTGTATGCTAGGAACGTATGATAGACATTGTTGAAACTGGACACCTGTTGTTGCATGTTCATTGATTACTTGCATTGCTCAGGACCGCTGTGAGTGACAGATTGCATTTCTTACTTGCATATGTTTCGGTACTTATTTGTGATTGTTACTGACTTGTATGGAAACATCTGTTGCTGCTTGTCCCTTGATTACTTAATTGTATGTTAGGAACGTATGATAGACACTGATGAAACTGGACAACTGCTACTGCATGCTCCTTGATTACTTAATTGTGTGCTAGGAACGTATGATAGACACTGCTGAAACAGGACAACTGCTGCTCCATGTTCCTTGATTACTTATCTGTATGCTAGGAACGTATGATAGACATTGTTGAAACTGGACAACTATTCATGTTCATTGATAACTTGCATTGCTCTTGACCGCTGTGAGTGACAGATTGCTTACTTACTTGCATATGTTTCGGTACTTATTGGTGATTGTTACTGACTTGTACGGAAACATCTGTTGCTGCCAGTTCCTTGATTACTCAATGGTATGCTAGGATCGTATGATAGATACTACTGAAACTGGACAACTGCTGCTGCATGTTCCTTGATTACTTAATTGTATGCTTGGAATGTATGATAGACACTGATGAAAGTAGACAACTCCTGCTTCATGTTCCTTGATTACTTGCATTGCTCAGGACCGCTGTGAGTGACAGATTGCATTACTTACTTGCATATGTTTCGGTACTTATTTGTGATTGTTACTGACTTATAAGGAAACATCTGCTGCTGCTTGTTCCTTGATTACTTTCTTGCATTGTTGGGAACGTACGATAGACACTGCTGAAACTGGACAACTGCTGCTGCGTTCCTTGATTACTTGAATTGCTCAGGACCGCTGTGAGTGACAGATTGCATTACTTACTTGCATATGTTTCGGTACTTATTGGAGATTGCTACTAACTTGTGTGGAAACATCTGCTGCTGCTTGTTCCTTGATAACTTAATTGTATGTTAGGTACGTATGATAGACACTGCTAAAACTGGACAATTGCTGCTTCATGTTCCTTGATTACTTGCATTGCTCAGGACCGCTGTGAGCTAAAGATTGCATTACTTACTTGCATCTGTTTCGGTACTTATTGGTGATTGCTACTGACTTGTATAGAAACATCTGCTACTGTTTGTTCAATAATTAATTAATTGTATGCTAGGAACGTATGATAGACACTACTGAATCTGGACAACTGCTGCTGCATGTTCCTTGATTAATTAATTGTATGCTAGGAACGTACGATAGACACTGCTGAAACTGGACAACAGCTGCTGCATGTTCCTTGATTACTTAATTGTATGCTAGGAACGTATGATAGACATTGTTGAAACTGGACACCTGTTGTTGCATGTTCATCGATTACTTGCATTGTTCAGGACTGCTGTGAGTGACAGATTGCATTTCTTACTTGCATATGTTTCGGTACTTATTTGTGATTGTTACTGACTTGTATGGAAACATCTGTTGCTGCTTGTCCCTTGATTACTTAATTGTATGTTAGGAACGTATGATAGACACTGATGAAACTGGACAACTGCTGCTGCATGCTCCTTGATTACTTAATTGTGTGCTAGGAACGTATGATAGACATTGTTGAAACTGGACAACTGTTGTTGCATGTTCATTGATTACTTAATTGTATGCTAGGTACGTATGATAGACATTGTTGAAACTGGACAACTGTTGTTGCATGTTCATTGATTACTTGGATTGCTCAGGACCGCTGTGAGTGAAAGATTGCTTACTTACTTGCATATGTTTCGGTACTTATTGGTGATTGCTACTGACTTGTCTGGAAATATCTGCTGCTGCTTATTCCTTGATTACTTAATTGTATGTTTGGAATGTATGATAGACACTGATGAATTTAGACAACTCGTGCTTCATGTTCCTTGATTACTTGCATTGCTCAGGACCGCTGTGAGTGACAGATTGCATTAGTTATTTGCATATGTTTCGGTACTTATTGGTGATTGTTACTGACTTGTATGGAAACATCTGTTGCTGCCTGTTCCTTGATTACTTAATTGTATGTTAGGAACGTATGATAGACACTGATGAAACTGACATCTGTTGCTGCCTGTTCCTTGACTACTTAATTGTATGTTAGGAACGTATGATAGACACTACTGAAACTGGACAACTTCTGCTGCATGTTCCTTGCTTACTTAATTGTATGCTAGGAACGTATGATAGACTTTGTTGAAACTGGACAACTGTTGTTGCATGTTCATTGATTACTTGCATTGCTCAGGACCGATGTGAGTGACAGATGCATTACTTACTTGCATATGTTTCGGTACTTATTGGTGATTGTTACTGACTTGTATGGAAACATTTGTTGCTGCCTGTTCCTTGATTACTTAATTGTATGTTAGGAACGTATAATAGACACTACTGAAACTTGGCAACTGCTGCTACATGTTCCTTGATTACTTAATTGTATGCTAGGAACGTATGATAGACACTACTGAAACTGGACAACTGCTGCTGCATGTTCCTTGATTACTTAATTGTATGCTAGGAACGTATGATAGACATTGTTGAAACTGGACAACTATTGTTGCATGTTCATTGATTACTTGCATTGCTCAGGACCGCTGTGAGTGAAAGATTGCATTACTTACTTGCATATGTTTTGGTACTTATTAGTGATTGTTACTGACTTGTATGGAAACATTTGTTGCTGTCTGTTCCTTGATTACTTTCTTGTATGTTAGGAACGTATGATAGACCCTGATGAATTTGGACAAATCCTGCTTCATGTTCCTTGATTATTTGCATTGCTCAGGACCGCTGTGAGTGACAGATTGCATTACTTACTTGCACATGTTTGGGTACATATTGGTGATTGTTACTGACTTGTATGGAAACATCTGTTGCTGCCTGTTCCTTGATTACTTAATTGTATGCTAGGAACGTATGATAGACACTGCTGAAACTGGACAACTACTGCTGCATGTTCCCTTATTACTTGCATTGCTCAGGACCGATGTGAGTGACAGATTGCATTACTTACTTGCATATGTTTCGGTACTTATTTGTGATTGTTCTAACTTGTATGGAAACATCTGCTGCTGCTTGTTCCTTGATTACTTAATTGAATGTTAGGAACGTATGATAGACACTGCTGAAACTGGACAACTGCTGCTGCATGTTCCTTGATTACTTAATTGAATCCTAGGAACGTATGACAGACACTGCTGAAACAGTACAACTGCTGCTCCATGTTCCTTGATTACTTAACTGTATGCTAGGAACGTATGATAGACATTGTTGAAACTGGACAACTATTGTTGCATGTTCATTGATAACTTGCATTGCTCAGGACCGCTGTGAGAGACAGATTGCTTACTTACTTGCATATGTTTCGGTAGTTATTGGTGATTGTTACTGACTTGTATGGAAACATCTGTTGCTGCCTGTTCCTTGATTACTTAATTGTATGCTAGGATCGTATGATAGATACTATTGAAACTGGACAACTGCTGCTGCATTGTAACAGCCCGTAATTTATTAAATATAAATTACAGCAGGAGACTTTGGATAATAAAGCAATTTTAATCCAAATATTAGTAATTAACCGAAAATATGAATCTGTAATAGTTAATTATATTAAGTTATAATTAATTATGAAAAGTTGCCCAAAATTAGCTGAAATAAAGTTAATAATTAAAATTCAGCTAAATGACAAATTAAAGACTGAAAATGACGAAACGGACTAAAATGAATAAAAATATGACTAAAAGACAATTATAGCAAATCTAGAACTCCTTTGCTATTATTTGCATCTGAAATGCAAATCAGATTGATGGGAATAAAAGTTGGTCAATTCCAGATATTCAGTAGAAAATCTGATTTTCTCTCTATTTTCTATAAATAGAGCATCTCCTCCTCATTTCATGGTTTTGGAAAAGCTTGAACTCTCTCTCTCTCTCTCTCTCTCTCTCTAAGACCTCACCTTCTCTCTAGCATTTCTCCTAAACGAACCATCGGATTCTCGTGATTTATACGCCATCGGTTAGATATCGTCGAGCTCTACACGAATCTACCATTGCATGTTTGATTTCGTCCGGATTTAAGGTAAAAATTGACCCTTTTTCTGACTTTTAGTTCGGTTTTGAAGAGCAAATTCGAGTTTTCTCATATTCCCTTCATTCGAAGCTGATTTAGTCTCGTATAGGACTTGTTTTTGCTTGGAAATCATCTATAGTCGAAGGATATAGCTTGGACGAAGGTTAGTAACTATTTTTCCCTCATTTATGTTCATGTTTAGTAGCAAAAACCTGGGAAATTGATGATCAAATTCGAGATCTTCAAGAATAGACTCGAATGTATGGAATTCGAATCTGTCCCCCCTAGACTCGAGATATGCTTCGAATCTATGTGTATGTTCGAATCTATGTATGTACTTCGAATCTATGTGAGCCTTCGAGTCTATGCATGCCTTCGAATCTATGCATGCCTTCGATTCTATGTATATGTTTCGAATCTATGTATGTATTTCGAATCTATCCTCTTTAATTCGAATCTGGTTTTGTTCTAAGCCTCGGATTAATTCCTAAATCAGATTAAGTTATTGATCAACCTTATAAAGTGTAAATGTAATTGAAAGTATAATATGATTATGATAAAATCACAAATTTCAAGTTGCATAACTATTTTATGTATAACTAAATTGAAGACCCTGTATGAACCATTAGGAATTGAATGTTATGATTCACCTTGCAAGTAATACGATTGGCTTTGTTTCAAGGCCACACATCTGTAATTAGATGGATCGTATTAATCTGATAAGAATAGACTCACTTTGGGACGATAGGAACTACCTCAGAATCGACAGTAAGAGATGACAATAACCTGAGTGTGTAACTAGGGTTATATAGATCATGTTACAGACTTGACATTAATATACCAGACTTGAAACTGAACTGCAGGAACCCGCCGATTTGACAGAGTAAACTGAACAGCTTAATTCGTTAAGCATTATCTGACCAAGGACTACTGTGAGTGACAGATTTCATTAATTATTTGCATATGTTTCGATACTTATTGGTGAATGTCATCGACTGTATGGAAACTTCCGATTGTTGCTGCATGTTTCTTTAATACTTTATTGTATCATAGAAACGTACTTTTGACATTACTAAAGCTAGACACTTGAATTGCCTTGATTGCATGTTCACTTTTACATTTTATGTAAATACTTATCATGCTTACTGCTTACTTGACTGTTGATATATTTGCCGCTGCATACTGCATTATCCGACAGGACCGAATGTGAGATCTCCATTCACGGGAGGGAATTCTGCAGATTCCTTTCCTATATGACTTGTTTCCATACACTTCCCGTAGGGCTTCGGCCTTACACAGGGGAATACAAACTGGGTTGTCTCCCAACCTTTTTGCCGTCTCTGACGTAGTGACTTGCCGGCAGGAGCTGATAGTATGTTATATATGTGTGGTAACTAATGGAACTCTGTTAACTCACTAAGCAATGTTAGCTTACTCTGTCATGACAACTCTTTTTCAGGAAAAGCTGATAAGGGCTAGACCATAGCAGGTAGTTCGACCCAGGCTAAGTGAATCTGGACAATCGATGAATAGCAGACTTTTGGACTTTTGTTGACGCCTATTTTGAAAAGATGATGCGGTCTCGGGTAGCTTGTTCAGTCTTCCGCACTCTGATTGAAGATTTAGAAGCTAGTTTAGACCACCATTTGATCTTTAACTTATTGTTGTAATTAAGTATTCAGGCTGATGGACCTGTGGTATCAAACAATTAGTAATATTTATTACTTAATGAAATGAAATTTTATGACGTGTATTGTTTGTGGTAACTTGGATGTTACATGCATGTTCCTTGATTACTTAATTGTATGCTAGGAACGTATGATAAACATTGTTGAAAGTGACTACTATTGTTGCATGTTCATTGATTACTTGCATTGCTCAGGACCGCTGTGAGTGAAAGGTTGCTTACTTACTTGCACATGTTTCGGTACTTATTGGTGATTGCTACTGACTTGTCTGGAAATATCTGTTGCTGCTTATTCCTTGATTACTTAATTGTATGTTTGGAATGTATGATAGACACTGATGAATTTAGACAACTCCTGCTTCATGTTCCTTGATTACTTGCATTGCTCAGGACCGCTGTGAGTGACAGATTGCATTAGTTATTTGTGTATGTTTCGGTACTTATTTGTGATTGTTACTGACTTGTATGGAAACATCTGTTGCTGCCTGTTCCTTGATTACTTAATTGTATGTTAGGAACGTATGATAGACACTGATGAAACTGACATCTGTTGCTGCCTGTTCCTTGATTACTTAATTGTATGTTAGGAACGTATGATAGACACTACTGAAACTGGACAACTGCTGCTGCATGTTCCTTGATTACTTAATTGTATGCTAGGAACGTATGATAGACATTGTTGAAACTGGACAACTGTTGTTGCATGTTCATTGATTACTTGCATTGCTCAGGACCGCTGTGAGTGACATATGCATTACTTACTTGCATATGTTTCGGTACTTATTGGTGATTGTAACTGACTTGTATGGAAACATTTGTTGCTGCCTGTTCCTTGATTACTTAATTGTATGTTAGGAACGTATAATAGACACTACTGAAACTGGGCAACTGCTGCTACATGTTCCTTGATTACTTAATTGTATGCTAGGAACGTATGATAGACACTACTGAAACTGGACAACTGCTGCTGCATGTTCCTTGATTACTTAATTGTATGCTAGGAACGTATGATAGACATTGTTGAAACTGGACAACTGTTGTTGCATGTTCATTGATTACTTGCATTCCTTAGGACCGCTGTGAGTGAAAGATTGCATTACTTATTTGCATATGTTTCGGTACTTATTGGTGATTGTTACTGACTTGTATGGAAACATTTGTTGCTGTCTGTTCCTTGATTACTTTCTTGTATGTTAGGAACGTACGATAGACACTCCTGAAACTTGACAACTGCTGCTGCATGTTCCTTGATTACTTAATTGTATGCTAGGAACGTATGATAGACATTGTTGAAACTGGAGAACTGTTGTTGCATGTTCATTGATTACTTGCATTGCTCAGGATCGCTGTGAGTGATAAGATTGCAATACTTACTTGCATATGTTTCAGTACTTATAGGTGATTGTTACTGACTTGTATGGAAACATCTGTTGCTGCCTGTTCCTTGATTACTTAATTGTATGTTAGGAACGTATGATAGACACTAATGAATCTGGACAAATCCTGCTTCATGTTCCTTGATTATTTGCATTGCTCAGGACCGCTGTGAGTGACAGATTGCATTACTTACTTGCACATGTTTGGGTACATATTGGTGATTGTTACTGACTTGTATGGAAACATCTGTTGCTGCCTGTTCCTTGATTACTTATATGTATGCTAGGAACGTGTGATAGACACTGCTGAAACTGGACAACTACTGCTGCATGTTCCTTGCTTACTTGCATTGCTCAGGACCGATGTGAGTGACAGATTGCATTACTTACTTGCATATGTTTCGGTACTTATTTGTGATTGTTCTGACTTGTATGGAAACATCTGCTGCTGCTTGTTCCTTGATTACTTAATTGTATGGTAGGAACGTATGATAGACACTGCTGAAACTGGACAACTGCTGCTACATGTTCCTTGATTACTTAATTGTATGCTAGGAACGTATGATAAACACTGCTGAAACAGGACAACTGCTGCTCCATGTTCCTTGATTACTTAACTGTATGCTAGGAACGTATAATAGACATTGTTGAAACTGGACAACTATTGTTGCATGTTCATTGATAACTTGCATTGCTGAGGACCGCTGTGAGAGACAGATTGCTTACTTACTTGCATATGTTTCGGTACTTATTGGTGATTGTTACTGACTTGTATGACATCTGTTGCTGCCTGTTCCTTGATTACTTAATTGTATGTTAGGATCGTATGATAGATACTACTGAAACTGGACAACTACTGTTGCATGTTCCTTGATTACTTAATTGTATGCTTGGAATGTATGATAGACACTGATGAAACTGGACAACTCCTGCTTCATGTTCCTTGATTACTTGCATTGCTCATGACCGCTGTGAGTGACAGATTGCATTACTTACTTGCATATGTTTCGGTACTTATTTGTGATTGTTACTGACTTATAAGGAAACATCTGCTGCTGCTTGTTCCTTGATTACTTTCTTGCATTGTTGGGAACGTACGATAGACACTGCTGAAACTGGACAACTGCTGCTGCGTTCCTTGATTACTTGAATTGCTCAGGACCGCTGTGAGTGACAGATTGCATTACTTACTTGCATATGTTTTGGTACTTATTGGAGATTGCTACTGACTTGTATGGAAACATCTGCTGCTGCTTGTTCCTTGATAACTTAATTGTATGTTAGGTACGTATGATAGACACTGTTGCAACTGGACAATTGCTGCTTCATGTTCCTTGATTACTTGCGTTGCTCAGGATTGCTGTGAGCTACAGATTGCATTACTTACTTGCATCTGTTTCGGTACTTATTGGTTATTGATACTGACTTGTATAGAAACATCTGCTACTGTTTGTTCAATGATTAATTAATTGTATGCTAGGAACGTATGATAGACACTACTGAATCTGGACAACTGCTGCTGCATGTTCCTTGATTAATTAATTGTATGCTAGGAACGTACGATAGACACTTCTGAAACTGGACAACTGCTGCTGCATGTTCCTTGATTACTTAATTGTATGCTAGGAACGTATGATAGACATTGTTGAAACTGGACACCTGTTGTTGCATGTTCATTGATTACTTGAATTGCTCTGGACCGCTGTGAGTGACAGATTGCATTTCTTACTTGCATATGTTTCGGTACTTATTTGTGATTGTTACTGACTTGTATGGAAACATCTGCTGCTGCTTGTCCCTTGATTACTTAATTGTATGTCAGGAACGTATGATAGACACTGATGAAACTGGACAACTACTGCTGCATGCTCCTTGATTACTTAATTGTATGCTAGGAACGTATGATAGACATTGTTGAAATTGGACAACTGTTGTTGCATGTTCATTGATTACTTGCATTGCTCAGGAATGCTGTGAGTGACAGATTGCGTTACATACTTGCATATGTTTCGGTACTTATTGGTGATTGTTAATGACTTGTATGGAAACATCTGTTGCTACCTGTTCCTTGATTACTTAATTGTATGTTAGGAACATATAATAGACACTACTGAAACTAGAAACTGCTGCTGCATGTTCCTTGATTACTTAATTGTATGCTAGGAACGTATGATAGACATTGTTTAAACTGGACAACTGTTGTTGCATGTTCATTGATTACTTGCATTGCTCAGGACCGCTGTGAGTGACAGATGCATCACTTACTTGCATATGTTTCGGTACTTATTGGTGATTGTTACTGACTTGTATGGAAACATTTGTTGCTGCCTGTTCCTTGATTACTTAATTGTATGTTAGGAACGTATAATAGACACTACTGAAACTGGGCAACTGCTGCTACATGTTCCTTGATTACTTAATGATGCACATGCTCGTATATATATGTATGCATTTTCGTATATATATAAATACATATGTACATACGTATGCATGCATGCATCAAAATGTCCTTGGAAATAAACTACTTAAAATCATTTTTGTAAATCGGAATTAATACAACAAATTATATTTTTAAATAAATTACTTGAACATAACTGCAAATCATTATCAACATTATTTATACATCACCCCCAAGTACATAAAATATTCAAACTCGTATTATGATAATATTAACCCGGACTCGTAAAAATATTAGGACGAGTCTCAACTATACAATCAAGTGTTTAACTCAGATCCAAAAATATCATCAAAAATCAACAAGGTGAGTCTTCATAGTCCCATTTATCCATTATTATGTTTTGGGATGAAATACATGCTTCGTTTTTATATGGACACAAAAACTTCTCGATTCTATTATGTATTACATATGTGATTTCCGCCCTTATATCATGAAATCGTTAGTTGCATTTGTTTGCAAGCGCGAATATATTGTGGATAGATCTATTGGGAGTCATGTCCCCCACTCGGGTTAGTGGTTTAGCTAACGGCGGGTGCATATATATTCAACTCACGGTATTACGTATGGGAATACTGCTCGGGGCAAACTCATTCTAATTAAGTTTTGGTGACATGATGGTTTATGTAATACATCTCATGGAATTTATGATTTTATAAATTCATAAGCATCTGATAATGTCCATACAACTGGTCTTTTCGTGTAAACCTATGAACTCACCAACAATTTTGTTGACGTATTTTAGCATGTATTTTCAGGTAATTAAGGCAAGTGTGCCTTCGGATACACCAACTTTCCAAGCTTCCGCATTTCATGGAGTCGCATGCATATTTCGAAACTAACGGAGATTTGACTGCATTATTTTTGGACGCATTAATTATGTATTAGAATCTCTGTATTACGCGAACTTCATTTCTTTCATTTTGTAAAACGTTATTACATTCTTAAATTTTAATGATGAATTATTTCGAAAACGTCCATATAGTGGTCGTTCGTTATAATTATGGTTACGCTTCCGCACTCGTCACGTCTCGCTGCCAACCAAGGTAGCAGGGTGTGACAAACGGCCAGCTCCATCTTCCAACATTCCCGTCGCAAATGTGACCTTGTCTTTTTCACCACACTTGGAGAGTTTAAACGCTTTCTCCACATTCGCAACCCAGTCCATAGCTTTAACAGGATCAGATGACCCCGCAAACGTACGAGCCCCACATTTCTTAAAGTCTACGAACGTACACTCTCGTCCCACCTTAACGTGATGGTCAGAGGAATCAGTCTCACTGTCATCAGAGGGCTCCTGTCTATGTTTCCTCTTCCGATCCTTTTTGGGCATCGCCAACATCTCTTCCCTATATTTCAACTCTAGCTCCTGTAACTTAAGTTCCCGCAACCTAAGTTCTTCTTCACGGCGTCTAAATTCAACTTCACGCTGGTTCTCCTCATCAGTCTGCATCACTACTTTACCCTTAGTCAGCAAGTCCTTAATTTCCTTAAATCGGTCTTCAACCGCCATATCAGTCTGCAGTCGGTTCCTATCCATCATAAGCTGCATTTGCCTACGATTTTCCTCATTCAACCTATGAACGAGATCAATCAATTGAGCCTGCTGGGGAGGCACAGGCGTAGCAGTACTGCTTGAGTCATTAGCAGTATTTTCAGGGTCAGTGCCTAAGTCCTCTACATGAACAGATTCTTTGTGTTGATCAGCTGCAGTATCAGCAGCTTTACCAACAGTCGAGGTACCAGCAACATTTGGATTCTTATCAGCCATTGGCTGAAAATATAAAGGAAATAACTATTATTTCCTGATTCAAGTAAGCACGATTCGAGTCATAATTCCTACGTCAAATAATCACATCTAAGTTCATAGATATGAAGGCAGTTAGTCAGGCTGGCACAAAGTCAAGTCAAAGTCAAGTCAGTATCAAGCAGTCAATCCCTCCCCCATCCTATCAGTCATCATTTGCCTATCTTAGGTCAAGTTGTGTGGGTAGTCCTTTACTAATTAAGTTACCCTAGGCCTCGGTGACTTGTTCGGGAATTCAGAGTCACTTAATCCATACCATACCAGTAGTTTAAGTATCGGGTGGCCAATCCGATGATTAAACTGCTGCTCTGATACCAACTTTGTAACATCCAAGTTACCACAAACAGTACACGTCATAAAATCTCATTTCATTAAGTAATAAATATTACTAATTGTTTGATACCACAGGTCCATCAGCCTGTATACTTAAATTACAACAATAAGTTAAAGATCAAATGGTGGTCTAAACTAGCTTCTAAATCTTCAATCAGAGTGCGGAAGACTGAACAAGCTACCCGAGACCGCATCATCTTTTCAAAATAGGCGTCAGCAAAAAAGTCCAAAAGTCTGCTATTCATCAAATGTCCAGATTCACTTAGCCTGGGACAGACTACCTGCTATGGTCTTGCCTTTATCAGCTTTTCCTGAAAAAGAATTGTCATGACAGAGTAAGCTAACATTGCTTAGTGAGTTAACAGAGTTCCATTAGTTACCACACATATATAACATACTATCAGCTCCTGCCGGCAAGTCACTACGTCAGAGACGGCAAAAAGGTTGGGAGACAACCCAGTTTGTATTCCCCTGTGTAAGGCCGAAGCCCTACGGGAAATGTATGGAAACAAGTCATATACGAAAGGAATCTGCAGAACCTGTGAATGGAGATCTCACATTCGGTCCTGTCGGATAATGCAGTATGCAGCGGCAAGTATATCAACAGTCAAGTAAGCAGTAAGCATGATAAGTATTTACATAAAATGTAAAAGTGAACATGCAATCAAGGCAATTCAAGTGTCTAGTCAAAAGTACGTTTCTATGATACAATATAGTATTAAAGAAACATGCAGCAACAATCAGAAGTTTCCATACAGTCGATGACATTCACCAATAAGTATCGAAACATATGCATGTAATTAATGAAATCTGTCACTCACAGTAGTCCGTAGTCAGATAATGCTTAACGAATAAAGCTGTTCAGTTTACTCTGTCAGTTCGGCGGTTTCCTGCAGTTCAGTTTCAAGTCTGGTATATTAATGTCAAGTCTGTAACATGATCTATATAACCCTAGTTACACACTCAGGTTATTGTCATCTGTCGAGTCTAAGGTAGTTCCTATCGTCCCAAAGTGAGTCTATTCTTATCAGATTAATACGATCCATCTAATTACAGATGTGTGGCCTTGAAACAAAGCCAATCGTATTACTAGCAAGGTGAAACATGACATACAATTTCTAAGGGTTCATACAGAGTCTGTTAATTTATTTGTGCATATAATAGATATGCAACTTGAAACTTGTGATTTTTATCATAATCAAAAGATACTTTCATTTACAATAGGTTGTTTAATAACTTAATCTGATTTAGGAATTAATCTTAGGCTTGGAACAAAAACCAGATTTGAATTATAGGAGATAGATTCGAACAAGTTAAATTCGAATCTAGTTGATTAGATTCGAAATTCACATCACTTTGAAACACACACATAGATTCGAAGCATACCCTAGATTCGAAGCATACAATCGAGACACACCCCCATTCGAGACTAAGGAATCAGATTCGAAGCAATCACTTTCGATTCTAGGAATTGGATTCGAAGCTAATAGATTCTAAGACAGATTTGAAGCTCATAGACTCGAAGACTCTACATAGACTCGAAGACATATATAGATTCGAAGCATATAGACTCGAACCCATACACAGATTCGAGACACCCACACACACATTCGAGTTTAGGCATGAATGTCTCGAGTTTGTTCTACTTGTTCAATGATTTTCCAGGTTTTATCAACTAAATATGAACATAAATGATGGAGAAATGGTCACTAACCTTCGTCCAAGTTATAGTCTTCGATTATAGACGGTTTCCAAGCCAAAACAGGTCCTAAACGAGAGTAAATCAGCTTCGAATGAAAGGGATATGAGCAAACTCGAATTTGCTCTTCAAAACCGAACTAAAAGTCAGAAAAAGGGGTCGATTTTACCTTAAATCCGGACGAAATCTAACATGCAATGGTAGATTCTTGTAGAGCTCGACGATATCTAACCGATGGCGTATAAATCTCGAGAATCCGACGGATCGTTTAGGAGAAAATCTAGAGAGAAGTCAGATTGTAGAGAGAGAGAGAGAGAGTTCTAGTCTTCCAAACCAAGGAAATGAGGAGGAGATGCTCTATTTATAGAAAATAGAGAGAAAAATCAGATTTTCTACTGAATATCTGGAATTGACCAACTTTTATTCCTAACAATCTGGTTTGCTTTTCAGATGCAATTAATAGCAAAGGAGTTCTAGATTTGCCATAATTGTCTTTTAGTCACATTTTTATTCATTTTAGTCCGTTTCGTCACTTTTAGTCTTTAATTTGTCAAGTAGCTGAATTTTAATTATTAACTTTATTTCAGCTAATTTGGGGCAACTTTTCATAATTAATTATAACTTAATATAATTAACTATTTAAGATTCATGTTTTCGGTTAATTACTAATAATTGGATAAAATTGCTTTATTATCCAAAGTCTGATGCTGTAATTTATATTTAATAAATTACGGGCTGTTACAATCTTCCCCCGTTAAATTGATTCCGTCCTTGGAATCGACTAAGACAGGAATAACTTCGGATACTTCTGCCTAATCTCGTCTTCTCGTTCCCAAGTTTGCGCAGATCCCTTATGGTATTTCCATTGAACTAACACCATTGGAATTTCCTTGTTGCGCAATTTCAAAACCTTATGATCGATTATACGCTCAGCCACTTCTTCGTATCGCAATTGCTCGTCAATTTGCACGTCTTTCCATGGAATCGCAGCTTCAGCATCAACTAAACACTTTCGCTAATTTACTCACGTGAAATACATCATGAATTCCAGACATTTCGGCAGGCAACTTTAGTCTGTAGGCTTGCAATCCTACACGCTCGAGAATTTCAAAAGGACCAACAAATCGAGGGCTCAACTTCCCCCGTTTGCCGAACCTTACTATTCCTTTTCTTGGCGAGACCTTCAGCAACACTTTATCTCCAACTTCAAACGCAATTGGTTTCCGTCTTCTATCATGATACTTCTTTTGTCTGTCTTGAGAGGTCTGAATCCGCTGTCGAATCAACTGTAGTTGGTCGTGTGCTTCTTGCAAAATTGCTGGTCCAGAGATCGGGCGTTCACCTGTTTCCCTCCAACAGGTTGGAGTTCGGCATCGACGTCCGTACAAAAGCTGATAGGGAGGCATACCAATAGTTGAGTGATAACTATTGTTATAAGCAAACTCCACAAACGGCAGGTGAGTATCCCAACTTCCACCGAGATCAATCACACAGGCACGTAACATATCTTCTAAGGTCAAAATCGTTCTCTCACTTTGCCCGTCAGTTTCAGGATGATAAGCGGTGCTCATCTTAAGTTCAGTCCCTAGTCCATTCTGAAAAGCCTTCCAAAAACGAGAAGTAAATCTGCTGTCACGGTCCGATACTATAGACAATGGAACACCATGTCTAGTCACGATTTCTTTCATGTACAATTCAGCTAACTTTTCGAGGCGTTCATCTTCACGTATGGGTAGGAAATGGGCTGACTTAGTAAGTCGATCCACTATTACCCATATAGAGTCATGATTCCGCTTAGTCCTGGGCAGCTTCGTCACAAAGTCCATAGTTATGTGGTCCCACTTCCATTCCGGGATTGGCAATGGTTGTAGTTCCCCATACGGCTTCTGATGTTCAGATTTGACTTGTAAACAAGTCATGCAATTTTCCACATATCGTCCCACGTCCTTCTTCATTCCAGGCCACCAATATTCCGTCCTCAAGTCTTGATACATTTTAGTAGAACCAGGGTGTATCGAAAATTTCGACATATGAGCTTCCGACAGAATTTGATCACGAATACCTCCTAGTCTGGGAACCCATATTCTATCCATGAACCGTCTAAGACCACGATTATCAAGGGTCAGCTGGGTCACATATGTAACCATACGTTCAGATTTCAAGTTCTCATCCCGAATGGCTTCGGTTTGAGCGGCAATAATCGACTCAGGCAAGGCAGACTCCAAAACAACAGAAGTCAAAGCATAACATCGGGTATAATGGTCTTGTCCGGTTTTGCGGCTTAGAGCATCTGCTACTATGTTTGCTTTACCTGGATGGTAAAGGATCTCACAGTCATAGTCTTTAATCAATTCCATAGATCGCCTTTGTCGCATATTCAGCTCTTTTTGGTCAAATATATACTTCAAACTCTTGTGATCCGTATATAATTTACACCTGGTCTCGTACAGATAATGCCGCCAAATCTTCAATGCAAAGGTTACGGCTGCAAGCTCCAAGTCATGCGTCGGGTAATTCTTTTCATGTGTCTTTAGCTGCCTTGATGCGTAGGCAATTACCTTATCTCTTTGCATCAACACACAGCCTAATCCCATCTTAGAAGCATCACTATAAACTATAAAATCATCATTACCCTCGGGTAAAGCCAAAATCGGTGCTTCAATTAGCTTACTCTTCAGAGTCTCAAAGGCTCGATCTTGGGATTCATTCCATTCATACTTAACCTCCTTCTTCGTCAGACTGGTTAAAGGCACCGCAATCTTGGAGAAATCACGGATAAATCTTCGGTAATAGCCCGCTAAACCCAAGAAACTTCGAACTTCAGATACGTTTTTCGGCGCTTCCCACTTCTGAACCGCATCAACCTTTGATGGATCCACGGCTATTCCCTTACTCGAGACAATATGTCCTAAAAATTGTACCTGGCGTAACCAGAATTCACATTTGGAGAATTTTGCGTAGAGTCGCTCCTTTCGTAACAAGTCTAGCAATTCTCGCAAATGCATCGCATGGTCAGATTCAGACTTAGAGTAAATCAAGATGTCATCAATGAAGACTATCACTGATTTATCCAGCATTGGTCTACATACCCTATTCATGAGGTCCATAAATGCGGCCGGGGCATTTGTGAGACCGAACGGCATTACTAGGAATTCAAAATGGCCATATCGAGTACGAAATGCAGTCTTCGGTACGTCAGACTCAAATACTTTGAGTTGATGATATCCAGATCGGAGATCAATCTTTGAGAAGTAGCTAGCCCCTTGCAGTTGATCAAACAAGTCGTCAATTCTTGGCAGAGGGTATCGGTTCTTAATAGTTACCTTATTTAACTCCCGATAATCGATACACATGCGAAAGGTACCATCCTTCTTCTTAACGAAAAGAACCGGAGCACCCCAAGGAGAAGTACTCGGACGAATAAATCCTTTTTCCAATAATTCCTGCAACTGACTCATCATTTCCTTCATTTCATTCGGAGCAAGACTGATACGAAACGTTGACCCGCAAGTTAAATGTAACTTGGAACCTTCGTATAGGATAGGATAGGCGTCAAAGTACCCGATAATTGGGACTCCAACATGTAACGGCCCGTAATTTATTAAATATAAATTTCAGCATCAGACTTTGGATAATAAAGCAATTTTATCCAATTATTAGTAATTAGCTGATAATGTGAATCTGAAATAATTAATTATATTAAGTTATAATTAATTATGCTAAGTTGCCCAAAATTTAGTTGAAATTAAGTTAATAATTAAAATTCAGCTAAATGACAAATTTACTGACTAAAATGAGTTAAAATTGACTAAAAGACAATTGTAGCAGATCTAGAACTTCTTTGCTAATATTTGCATCTGAAATGCAAATCGGAGTATTGGGAATAAAAGTTGGTCAATTCCGGAAAATTCAGTAGAATATCTGATTTTCCCTATTTCCCTATAAATAGGAGCTCCACTCCTCACATTTCAAGTTTGGAAATTTGATTCTCCTCCCTCTCTCTCTAAGATACTTCTTCTTCTCTCTAGCTTTTCTGCTAATCGAACCGTCGGATTCTCGTGACTCTTACGCCATCGGATAGAGATCGTCGAGTTCTTCACGAACCTACCATTTCTTGTTTGATTTCATCCGGATTTGAGGTAAGATCGGCCATTTTTTTTGACTTTTGGTTCGGTTTTGAATGAGCATTTTCGAGTTTGCTCATTTTTCCTTCATTTGAAGCTGATTTGCCCCCGTTTAGGACCTGTTCTTGCTTGGAAATCATCCATAGACGAAGGATATTGCTTGGACGAAGGTTAGTAACTATTTCTCCCTCATTTTTGTTCAAGTTTCGTAGTTAAAACCTGGAAAACCGATGAACAAGATGATCAGATTCGAGAGATTTAAGCCTAGACTCGAATTGTATAGGGTTCGAATCTATGCATTCGAATCTGTTTTCCCCCCCTAGACTCGAGAGTTGCTTCGATTCTATGGGTAAATTTCGAGTTTAAGTCCCTTGTTCGAGTCTGTGCTTGCCTTAGAATCTATTTGTTTCGAATCTAATTCATAGAATCGAATTGGTTGCTTCGAATCTGTTTAGGCTTCGAGTCTATGCATTTGTCCGAACCTATTCTCCTTGTGTGTTGTGTCTCGAATCTATCTATTAGATTCGAAGGCCCTATTTCGAATCTGACCACCTATAAATGAGCTTATCTAGTTCGAATCTGTCCCTATAAATTCGAATTTGGTTCTTGTTCCAAGTATAAGATTAATTCCTAAATCAGATTAAGTTATTAAACAACCTATTGTAATTGAAAGTATAATATGATTATGATAAAACTCACAAGTTCAAGTTGCATATCTATTTTATGCACAAATGAATTAACAGACTCTGTACGAACCCTTGGAACGTGTATGACCTGTTCAACTTGCTAAGAAATACGGTTGTTCAAGGCCACACATCTGTAATTAGATGAATCGTATTAATCTGATAAGAATAGACTCACCTTGGGACGATAGGAACTACCTCAGACTCGACAGCCAGAATTGACAATGACCGGAATATATAACTAGGGTTATATAGATTATGACTCAGACTTGACATTAATATGCCAGACTTGAAACTGAAATGCAGGAACCCGCCGATTCGACAGAGTAAACTGAACCGCTTAACTCGTTAAGCATTATCTGACTACGGACCACTGTGAGTGACAGATTTCATTAATTACTTACATGTATTTCGATACTTATTGGTGAATGTAGTGACTGTATGGAAACTTCTGATTGATTGCTACATGTTTCTTTAATACTATATTGTATCATAGAAACGTACTTTTGACATTTCTGAAGCTAGACATTTGAATTGCCTTGATTGCATGTTCACTTTTACATTTTATGTAAATACGTATCATGCTTATTGCTTACTTGACTGTATGAATATTTGCCGCTGCATATTGCATTATCCGACCGGACCGAATGTGAGATCTCCATTCACAGGAGGGAATTCTGCAGATTTCTTTCCTAATTGACTTGTTTCCATACACTTCTCGTAGGGCTTCGGCCTTACACATGGGAATACCGACTGGGTTGTCTCCCAACCTTTTGCCGTCTCTGACGTGTTGCCGACGGGATCTGATAGTATGTTATATGTGTGTGGTAACTAATGGAACTCTGTTAACTCACTAAGCTTTGTTAGCTTACTCTGTCATGACAATTCTTTTTCAGGAAAAGCTGATAAAGGCAAGATCATAGCAGGTAGTTCGTCCCAGGCTAAGTGAATCTGGATTTTGATGAATAGCAGACCTTTTGACTTTTGATGATGCCTATTTTGTAAAGACGATGCGGTCTCGGGTAGCTTGTTCAGTCTTCCGCACTCTGATTGAAGATTTAGAAGCTAGTTAGACCACCATTTGATCTTTAGATTATTGTTGTAATTAAGTATTTTTGCTGATGGGCCTGTGGTATCAAACAATTAATTTTATTTATGAAATGAAATATTATGACGTGTACTGTTTGTGGAAAATTGGATGTTACAAAGTTGGTATCAGAGCAGCAGTTTAATCATCGGATTGGCCACCCGATACTTAAACTACTGGTATGGTATGGACTATGTGACTCTGAATTCCCGAATAAGTCACCGAGGCCTAGGGTAACCTAATTAGTAAAGGACTACCCACACAACTTGACCTAAGATAGGCAAATGATGACTGATAGGACGGGGGAGGGATTGACTGCTTGATACTGACTTGACTTTGACTTGACTTTGTATCAGCCTGATTGGCTGACTGCCTTCATATCTATGAATTTAGATATGATTATCTGACGTAGGAATTATGACTTGAATTGTGCTTATTTGAATCAGGAAATAATAGCTAATTCCTTTATATTTTCAGCCAATGGCTGATAAGAATCCGACTGTTGCCGGTTCCTCAAGGGTTGATAAAGCTGCTGATGCTGCAGCTGATCAACACAAAGAATCTGTTCACGTAGAGGACTTAGGCACTGACCCTGAGAATACTGCTAATGACTCAAGCAGTACTGCCACCCCTGTGCCTCCCCAGCAAGCTCAATTGATTGACCTCGTTCATAAGTTGAATGAGGATAACCGTAGGCAGATGCAGCTTATGATGGATAGGAATCGATTACAGACTGATATGGCCGTTGAAGACCGATTTAGGGAGATTAAGGATTTGCTGACCAAGGGTAAAACAGTAATGCAGACTGACGAAGTTAACCAGCGCGAAATGGAATTTAAGCGCCGTGAGGAAGAACTTAGGTTGCGAGAACTTAAGTTACAGGAATTAGAACTGAAGCATAGGGAAGAAATGTTGGTGAAGCCGAAGAAAGACAGGAAGAGGAAGCATAGACATGTGTCCTCTGATGAAAGTGAGACTGACTCTTCTGACCATCACGTTAAGGTAGGACGTGAGTGTACGTTTATTGATTTCAAGAAGTGTGGAGCTCGTACGTTTGCGGGGTCATCTGATCCTGTTAAGGCAATGGACTGGGTCGCGAATGTGGAGAAAGCGTTCAAACTCTCCAAGTGTAATGAGGAAGACAAGGTGACGTTTGCAACAGGAATGTTGGAAGATGGAGCTGGCCGGTGGTGGAAGTCGATTACGAACCCCATGTCTGAAGCAATGGAGAAATCCATTACTTGGGAACAATTTAAGATTCACCTGAAGGAAAAATACTGTCCCCAGGATGTTAAGCGCCAGATGGAGAAAACCCTGCTATCTTTTCAGCAAGGTACAAGATCCGTGACGGACTATGAGCTGGAATTTACCAGGCTCTCACTGTTATCTGATCACCCCGTTGATACTGACGAAAGAAGAAGGGATTTGTTTGTGGATGGTCTGGATCGAGAAATCCGGAAGTTTGTGAAGTCCGGCAGACCAAGGCAGTGGAAATTGCTAGGGTAGGCGAGCTTGAAATCTATCCTGAGCGAGCGTGTCCTTTTATTGCTAAATCTAGCAAGAAGGAAAAATCTGAGAAAGCTGGGAAGGAGAGATCGGAAAGGAAGAGTGAAAGTTCGAAGAAGGGAGATAAGCAGTCTTCCAAGAAAGCTAAGTCGTACGCTGTGACCTCGACACCAAAGCCTGCTTGTCCGCGCTGCAAGCAAACTCATGAAGGGAAATGCGATCCTGCGTTTGTTAAGTGTTACTGCTGTAAACAGAATGGGCACGATAGGTCAGAATGTCCTAGACGCAATGAGGCTTGTCGAAACTGCGTTACGTTGGGGCATCATGCTAAAGATTGTACTCGGCCTCGATATGTTCCTCAGCCTGCATCTTCACCTCAGCAATCAGTTAAGGGTTCCTCTGCTCCGAGGAATCAACCGAGATCTTTCCAGATGACAGCCGAAGAGGCAAAAGAGACTGCTGACGTCGTCACGGGTACATTTCTTGTTAATGATATGCCTGCCTTAATCTTATTTGACTCTGGCTCTAATCTGTCGTATGTGTCTGAAAAGTTTGCTAGACAGTTTGATTTTGCCCCTGTGATGTTACATGCACCCTTAGACATAGAAACAGCTAGCTCGAATTTTGTGACTGTGAATAGAATCTTTCGTTCCTGTAAGCTAGTGATAGATGACTTCTCCTCGGACGTTGATCTGATACCGATGTGGATTAGGGAGTTCGATGTTATTATAGGAATGGACTGGCTAATGATGAGCAATGCTGAAATCCTTTGTGCAAAAAGGATAATTAGAATTAGAACCCCCGAAGGAAATGAACGTTATGTTTATGGCGATAGAAAGACTCGAGATTTAGGTCTCATTTCTGTAATGAAAGCCCGGAAGTGCCTAATCAAAGGTTGTGCCGCCTTTTAGCATATGCCTTAGATGATAAGGAAGTTAAAAAGACCGTGTCTGATGTACCTGTAGTTCGAGATTTCCCTGACGTGTTCCCGGATGACATCTCTGGTTTGCCACCAGATCGTCAAATCGAATTCCATATTGACCTTGTACCGGGAGCTGCTCCTATCGCGAAAGCCCCTTACCGACTTGCTCCGAATGAAATGAAGGAAATGATGAGTCAGTTGCAGGAATTACTGGAAAAAGGGTTTATTCGTCCGAGTACTTCTCCCTGGGGTGCTCCGGTTCTTTTTGTTAAGAAGAAGGATGGTACCTTTCGTATGTGTATTGATTATCGGGAGTTAAATAAGGTAACTATCAAGAACCGATACCCTCTGCCTAGAATTGACGACTTGTTTGATCAACTGCAAGGAGCTAGTTACTTCTCAAAGATCGATCTCCGATCTGGTTACCATCAACTCAAAGTATTTGAGTCTGACGTACCGAAGACTGCATTTCGTACTCGTTACGGTCATTTTGAGTTTCTAGTAATGCCGTTCGGTCTCACAAATGCCCCGGCCGCATTTATGGACCTCATGAATAGGGTATGTGGACCAATGCTGGATAAATCAGTGATAGTCTTCATTGATGACATCTTGATTTATTCCAAGTCTGAATCTGATCATGCGATGCATTTGCGAGAATTGCTAGAATTGTTACGAAAGGAGCGACTCTATGCAAAATTCTCCAAATGTGAATTTTGGTTACGCCAAGTACAGTTTTTAGGACATATTGTCTCCGGTGAGGGAATAGCCGTAGATCCGTCAAAGGTTGAGGCGGTTCAGAAGTGGGAAGCGCCGAAAAACGTATCTGAAGTTCGGAGTTTCTTGGGTCTAGCGGGTTATTACAGAAGATTTATCTGTGATTTCTCCAAGATTGCGGTGCCTTTAACCAGTCTGACGAAGAAAGAAGCTAAGTTTGAATGGAATGAATCTCAAGATCGAGCCTTTGAGACTCTGAAACGTAAGCTAGTAGAAGCGCCGATTTTGGCCTTACCTGAGGGTAATGATGATTTTGTAGTCTATAGTGATGCATCTAAGATGGGATTAGGCTGTGTACTGATGCAAAGGGATAAAGTAATTGCCTACGCATCAAGGCAGCTAAAGGCGCATGAAAAGAATTACCCGACGCATGACTTGGAGCTTGCAGCCGTGACTTTCGCACTGAAGATTTGGCGGCATTATCTGTATGGGACTAGGTGCAAGTTATATACCGATCACAAAAGTCTGAAGTATATATTTGATCAGAAAGAGCTGAATATGCGACAAAGGCGATCTATGGAATTGATTAAAGACTATGACTGTGAAATCCTTTACCATCCAGGTAAAGAAAACGTTGTAGCAGATGCCTTAAGCCGCAAAACCGGACAAGACCATTATACCCGATGTTATGCTTTGACTTCTGTTGTATTGGAGTCTGCTTTGCCTGAATCGATTATTGCCGCTCAAACCGAAGCCATTCGGGATGAGAACTTGAAATCTGAACGCATGATTACTTATGTGACCCAGCTGACTCTTGATAATCGTGGTCTTAGACGGTTTTTGGATAGAATATGGGTTCCCAGACTAGGAGGTATTCGGGATCGAATTCTGTCGGAAGCTCATATGTCGAAATTCTCGATACACCCTGGTTCTACCAAAATGTATCAAGATTTGAGGACGGAATATTGGTGGCCTGGAATGAAGAAGGACGTGGGACGATATGTAGAAAACTGCATGACCTGTTTACAAGTCAAATCTGAACATCAGAAGCCGTATGGGGAACTACAACCATTGCCAATCCCGGAATGGAAGTGGGACCACATAACCATGGACTTTGTGACGAAGCTGCCCAGGACTAAGCGGAATCATGACTCTATATGGGTAATAGTGGATCGACTTACTAAGTCAGCGCATTTCCTACCCATACGTGAAGATGAACGCCTCGAAAAGTTAGCTGAGTTGTACGTAAAGGAAATCGTGACTAGACATGGTGTGCCATTGTCTATAGTATCTGACCGTGACAGCAGATTTACTTCACGTTTTTGGAAGGCTTTTCAGACTGGACTAGGAACTGAACTCAAGATGAGCACCGCTTATCATCCAGAAACTGACGGGCAAAGTGAGAGGACAATTTTGACCCTAGAAGATATGTTACGTGCCTGTGTGATTGATCTCGGTGGAAGTTGGGACACTCACTTGCCGTTTGTGGAGTTTGCATATAACAATAGTTATCACTCGACTATTGGTATGCCTCCATATCAGCTTTTGTACGGACGTCGATGCAGAACTCCAACCTGTTGGAGGGAAACAGGTGAACGCCCGATCTCTGGACCAGCAATTCTGCAAGAAGCCCATGATCTGCTACAATTGATTCGGCAGCGGATACAGACTTCTCAAGACAGACAAAAGAAGTATCATGATAGAAGACGTAAGCCGATTGCGTTTGAAGTTGGAGATAAAGTGTTGCTGAAAGTTTCGCCAAGAAAAGGAATTGTAAGGTTCGGCAAACGGGGGAAGTTGAGCCCTCGATTTGTGGGTCCTTTTGAAATTCTCGAACGTATAGGATTGCAAGCCTACAGACTAAAGCTGCCTGCCGAAATGATTGGGATTCATGATGTATTTCATGTGAGTAACCTTCGAAAGTGTTTATCTGACGCTGAAGCCGTGATTCCCTGGAAAGACGTGCAATTAGATGGGCAGTTGCGTTACGAAGAAGAGCCTGAGCGTATAATCGACCATAAAGTTTCGAAATTGCGTAGCAAGGAAATCCCAATGGTGTTAGTTCAATGGAAATATCATAAGGGATCTGCGCAAACTTGGGAACGAGAAGACGAGATTAGACAAAAGTATCCGAAGTTATTTCTGTCTTAGTTAATTCTGAGGACGGAATTAATTTAACAGGGGAAGATTGTAACGGCCCGTAATTTATTAAATATAAATTTCAGCATCAGACTTTGGATAATAAAGCAATTTTATCCAATTATTAGTAATTAGCTGATAATGTGAATCTGAAATAATTAATTATATTAAGTTATAATTAATTATGCTAAGTTGCCCAAAATTTAGTTGAAATTAAGTTAATAATTAAAATTCAGCTAAATGACAATTTACTGGCTAAAATGAGTTAAAATTTACTAAAAGACAATTGTAGCAGATCTAGAACTTCTTTGCTAATATTTGCATCTGAAATGCAAATCGGAGTATTGGGAATAAAAGTTGGTCAATTCCGGAAAATTCAGTAGAATAACTGATTTTCCCTATTTTCCTATAAATAGGAGCTCCACTCCTCACTTTTCAAAGTTTGGAAAGTTGATTCTCCTTCTCTCTCTACACTCTCCTCCTTCTCTCTAGCTTTTCTTCAAATCGAACCGTCGGATTCTCGTGTTACATACGCCATTGGATAGAGATCGTCGAGTTCTTCGCAAATCTACCATTTCGTGTTTGATTTCATCCGAATTTGAGGTAAGATCGACCGTTTTTCTGACTTTTGGCTCGGTTTTGAAGAGCATTTTCGAATCTGTTCATTTTTCCTTCATTTGAAGCTGATTTGCCCTCGTTTAGGACCTGTTCTTGCTTGGAAATCATCCATAGTCGAAGGTTATAGCTTGGACGAAGGTTAGTGATTATTACTCCCTTATTTTTGGCTCATTTTCGTAGTTAAAAACCTGGAAAATGGATGAACAAGTAGAACAAATTCGAGACATTCATGTATAGACTCGAAAGGGTGTTGAATTCGATTCTATCCCCTAGACTCGAAGGGTATATGTTTCGAATCTAATCTATTAGACTCGAAGATGTATGTGTTCGAATCTAGGATGTGTAGTTCGAATCTAGGTGTGTGTGTTTCGAGTCTATGAGTGTGCATTCGAATCTAGTCTTTGCCTTAGAATCTATTAGCCTATTCGAATCTATTCAGCCTATTCGAATCTATTAAGCCATTCGAATCTAGTCCCTTGTTCGAATCTATAGATTCGAATTGGCTGTGGTTCGATTCTAGCATCCCAAATTCGAATCTGGTTGTTGTTGTTCCAAGACTAAGGTTAATCTCTAAAATCAGATTAAGTGATTAATCAACCTTATGTAATTGAAAGTATCCTTTGATTATGTTAAAAATCACAAGTATCAAATTGCATAATTATTTTATGCACAAATAAATTAACCGACTCTGAATGAACTTTTAGAATATGTATGTCCTATTCACATGGTTAAGCAATACGATTGGCTTTGTTCAAAGCCACACATCTGTAATTAGATGAATCGTATTAATCTGATAAGAATAGATTCACCTTGGGACGATAGGAACTACCTCAGACTCGATAACCAGAATTGACAATGACCTGAATACATAACTAGGGTTATATAGATTATGACTCAGACTTAAAACTGAAATGCAGGATCCCGTCGTTTTGACAGAGTAAACTGAACCGCTTAACTCATTAAGCATTATCTGACTACGGACCACTGTGAGTGACAGATTTCATTAATTACTTACATATAATTTGATACTTATTGGTGAATGTACTGACTGTATGGAAACTACTGATTGATTGCTGCATGTTTCTTTAATACTATATTGTATCATAGAAACGTATGTTGCCATTACTGAACTAGACATTTGAAATGCCTTGATTGCATGTTCACTTTTACATTTTATGTAAATACGCATCATGCTTACTGCTTACTTGACTGTTTATATACTTGCCGTTGCATATTGCATCATCCGACCGGACCGAATGTGAGATCTCCATTCACAGGAGGGAATTCTGCAGATTCCTTTCCTATCTAACTTGTTTCCATACACTTCCCGTAGGGCTTCGGCCCTACATATGGGAATACTGACCGGGTTGTCTCCCAACCTAATTGCCGTCTCTGACGTGTTGACCGACAGGATCTGATAGTATGTTATATGTGTGTGGTATTTAGTGGAACTCTGTTAACTCACTAAGCTTTGTTAGCTTACTCTGTCATGACAATTCCTTTTCAGGAAAAGCTGATAAAGGCAAGATCATAGCAGGTAGTTCATCTCAGGCTAAGTGAATCTGGATTTTGATGAATAGCAGACCTTGGACTCTTGATGATGCCTATTTTGTAAAGACGATGCGGTCTCGGGTAGCTTGTTCAGTCTTCCGCACTCTGATTGAAGATTCAGAAGCTAGTTAGACCACCATTTGATCTTTAGATTATTGTTGTAATTAAGTATTTTTGCTGATGGGCCTGTGGTATCAAACAATTAATTTTATGTATGAAATGAAATATTATGACGTGTACTGTTTGTGGAAAATTGGATGTTACATATCACGATAGAAGACGTAAGCCAATTGCGTTTGAAGTTGGAGATAAAGTGTTGCTGAAGGTCTCGCCAAGAAAAGGAATAGTAAGGTTCGGCAAACGGGGGAAGTTGAGTCCTTGATTTGTTGGTCCTTTTGAAATTCTCGAGCGTATAGGATTGCAAGCCTACAGATTGAAGTTGCCTGCCGAAATGACTGGGATTCATGATGTATTTCACGTGAGTAATCTGCGAAAGTGTTTAGTTGATGCTGAAGCTGCGATTCCATGGAAAGAAGTGCAAATTGACGAGCAGTTGCGATACGAAGAAGAGCCTGAGCGTATAATCGATCATAAGGTTTCGAAATTGCGCAACAAGGAAATTCCAATGGTGTTAGTTCAATGGAAATACCATAAGGGATCTGCGCATACTTGGGAACGAGAAGACGAGATTAGGCAGAAGTATCCGAAGTTATTCCTGTCTTAGTCGATTCCGAGGACGGAATCAATTTAACGGGGGAAGATTGTAACAGCCCGTAATTTATTAAATATAAATTACAACAGCAGACTATGGATAATTAAGCAATTTTATCCAAATATTAGTAATTAACCGAAAACATGAATCTTAAATAGTTAATTATATTAAGTTATAATTAATTATGAAAAGTTGCCCCAAAATTAGCTGAAAAAAAGTTGATAATTAAAATTCAGCTAAATGACAAATTAAAGACTGAAAATGACGAAACGGACTAAAATGAATAAAAGTTGGTCGATTCCGGAAATTCAGTAGAAAATCTGATTTTTTCCCTATTTTCCTATAAATAGAGCCTTCCCTCCTCATTTTCATGGTTTAGCAAATTGAAACCCTCTCTCCTTCTCTCTCTACACCCTCACCTTCTCTCTAGAATTTCTCCTAAACGAACCGTCGGATTCTCGTGATTTATACGTCAACGGAAAGAGATCGTCAAGCTCTACAATATTCTGTCATTGCATGTTCGATTTGGTTCCGATTTGAGGTAAATTCGACCCTTTTTTCTGTCTTTTGGTTCGGTTTTGAAGAGCAAACTCGAAATTTCTCAAACTCTCTTCATTCGAAGCTGATTTACTCTCGTTTAGGACCTGTTTTTGCTTGGAAAACGTCTACAATCGACTGCTATAGCTTGGACTAAGGTTAGTGACTATTTCTCCCTTATTTTTGTTGAGTTTCATAGTTAAAAACCTGGAAAATCGTTGCACAAGAAGAACAAACTCGAGAAATTCATGTATAAACTCGAATGTGCTGTCTTCGAATCTATGAATGGATTTCGAATCTATGTAAGGTCTTCGAATCTAGGTATTGTTTTCGAATCTATGTAAGGTCTTCGAATCTAGGTGTTGTCTTCGAATCTATGTAAGGTCTTCGAATCTAGGTGTTGTCTTCGAATGTATGTATGGACTTCGAATCTATCTCAGCTAGATTCGAATTGAGGCTATTCGAATCTGTCTCCATAAATTCAAATTGGCTATATTCGAATCTAATTTAGTTCCAAGCCAAAGTTAAATTCCTAAAATCAGATTAAGTTATTAATCAACCTATTGTAATTAAAAGTATAATATGATTATGATAAAACTCACAAATTCTAGTTGCACATCTATTTTATGCACAAATGAATTAACAGACACTGAATGAACTCTTAGAAATCGTATGTCATGATGCACCTAGCTAGTAATATGATTGGCTTTATTTCAAGGCCACACATATGTAATTAGATGAATCGTATTAATCTGATAAGAATAGACTCACCTTGGGACGATAGGAACTACCTCAGACTCGACAGCCAGAATTGACAATAACCTGAATATGTAACTAGGGTTATATAGATTATGTCACAGACTTGACATTAATATGCCAGACTTGAAACTGAAATGCAGGAACCCGTCGATTTGACAGAGTAAACTGAACCGCTTAATTCGTTAAGCATTATCTGACTACGGACCACTGTGAGTGACAGATTTCATTAATTACTTGCATATATTTCGATACTTATTGGTGAATGTAATGACTGTATGGAAACTTCCGATTGTTGCTGCATGTTTCTTTAATACTATATTGTATCATAGAAACGTACTTTTGACATTACTGAAGCTAGACACTTGAATTGCCTTGATTGCATGTTCACTTTTACATTTTATGTAAATACTTATCATGCTTACTGCTTACTTGACGGTTTATATATTTGCCGCTGCATACTGCATTATCCGATAGGACCGAATGTGAGATCTCCATTCACAGGAGGGAATTCTGCAGATTCCTTTCCTATTTGACTTGTTTCCATACATTTCCCGTAGGGCTTCGGCCTTACACAGGGGAATACAAACTGGGTTGTCTCCCAACCTTTTTGCCGTCTCTGACGTATTGCCGACAGGAACTGATAGTATGTTATATGTGTGTGGTAACTAATGGAACTCTGTTAACTCACTAAGCAATGTTAGCTTACTCTGTCATGACAACTCTTTTACAGGAAAAGTTGATAAAGGCAAGACCATAGCAGGTAGTTCGTCCCAGGCTAAGTGATTCTGGACATTTGATGAATAGCAGACTTTTGGACTTTTGCTGTCGCCTATTTTGAAAGGATGATGCGGTCTCGGGTAGCTTGTTCAGTCTTCCGCACTCTGATTGAAGATTTAGAAGCTAGTTTAGACCCCCATTTGATCTTTATATATTTTTTTGTAATTAAGTATTCAGGCAGATGGACCTGTGGTATCAAACAATTAGTAATATTTATTATTGAATCAAATGAAATATTATGATGTGTACTGTTTGTGGTAACTTGGATGTTACATGACAGATTACATTACTTACTTGTATATGTTTCGGTACTTATTGGTGATTGTTACAGACTTGTATGGAAACATCTGCTGCTGCTTGTTTCTTGATTTCTTAATTGTATGTTAGGAACGTATGATAGACACTGCTGAAACAAGACAACTGCTGCTGCATGTTCCTTGATTACTTGCATTGCTCAGGGCCGGTGTGAGTGACAGATTACATTACTTACTTGTATATGTTTCGGTACTTATTGGTGATTGTTACCGACTTGTATTGAAAAATCTGCTGCTGCTTGTTCCTTGATTACTTAATTGTATGTTAGGAACTTATGATAGACACTATTGAAATTGGACAACTGCTGCTGCATGTTCCTTGATTATTTGGATTGCTCAGGACCGCTGTGAGTGACAGATTGCATTACTTACTTGCATATGTTTCGGTACTTATTGGTGATTGTTACTGACTTGTACGGAAACATCTGCTGCTGCTTGTTCCTTGATTTCTTAATTGTATGTTAGGAATGTATGATAGACACTGCTGAAACAAGACAACTGCTGCTGCATGTTCCTTGATTACTTGCATTGCTCAGGGCCGGTGTGAGTGACAGATTACATTACTTACTTGTATATGTTTCGGTACTTATTGGTGATTGTTACAGACTTGTATGGAAACATCTGCTACTGCTTGTTCCTTGATTTCTTAATTGAATGTTAGGAACATATGATAGACACTGCTGAAACTAGACAACTGCTGCTGCATTTTCCTTGATTACTTGCATTGCTCAGGACCGCTGTGAATGACAGATTGCATTACTTACTTGAATATGTTTCGGTACTTATTGGTGATTGTTACAGACTTATATTGAAACATATGCTGCTACTTGTTCCTTCATTACTTAATTGTATGTTAGGAACTTATGATAGACACTGTTGAAACTGGACAACTGCTGTTGCATGTTCCTAGATTACTTGGATTGCTCAGGACAGGTGTGAGTGACAGATTCCATTACTTACTTGCATATGTTTTTGTACTTATTGGTGATTGTTACTGACTTGTATGGAAACATGTGTTGCTGCTTTTCACGTGATAACTTAATTGTATGTTAGGAACGTATGATAGACACTGCTGAAACCGGACAACTGCTGTTGCATGTTCCTTGATTACTTGGATTGCTCAGGACCGCTGTGAGTGACAGATTGCATTACTTACTTGCATATGTTTCGGTACTAATTGTTGATTGTTACAAACTTGTATGGAAACATCTGTTGTTGCTTGTTCCTTGATGACTTAATTGTATGTTAGGAACGTATGATAGACACTGTAGAGACTGGACAACTGCTGCTGCATGTTCCTTGATTACTTGCATTGCTCAGGACCGGTGTGAGTGACAGATTACATTACTTACTTGAATATGTTTTAGTATTTATTGGTGATTGTTACAGACTTGTATTGAAACATCTGCTGCTGTTTGTTCCTTGATTACTTAATTGTATGCTAGGAACTTATGATAGGCACTGTTGAAACTGGACGACTGCTACTGCATGTTCCTTGATTACTTGGATTGCTCAGGACCGCTGTGAGTAACAGATTGCATTACTTACTTTAATATGTTTCGGTACTTATTGGTGATTGTTACCAACTTGTATTGAAACATATGCTGCTGCT
The DNA here is from genome assembly GCA_020465985.1 of Centrapalus pauciflorus. Taxonomy (NCBI): domain Eukaryota; kingdom Viridiplantae; phylum Streptophyta; class Magnoliopsida; order Asterales; family Asteraceae; genus Centrapalus; species Centrapalus pauciflorus. Next base: position 114,352 of record JAANYP010000659.1, on the reverse strand, counting down.
TGTTCCTTGATTACTTAATTGTATGTTAGGAACTTATGATAGACACTGTTGAGACTGGACAACTGCTGTTGCATGTTCCTAGATTACTTGGATTGCTCAGGACAAGTGTGAGTGACAGATTCCATTACTTACTTGCATATGTTTTTGTACTTATTGGTGATTGTTACTGACTTGTATGGAAACATGTGTTGCTGCTTTTTCTGTGATTACTTAATTGTATGTTAGGAACGTATGATAGACACTGCTGAAACCGGACAACTGCTATTGCATGTTCCTTGATTACTTGGATTGCTCAGGACCGCTGTGAGTGACAGATTGCATTACTTACTTGCATATGTTTCGGTACTTATTTATGATTGTTACAGACTTGTATGGAAACATCTGTTGTTGCTTGTTCCTTGATGACTTAATCGTATGTTAGGAACGTATGATAGACACTGTAGAGACTGGACAACTGCTGCTGCATGTTCCTTGATTAGTTGCATTGCTCAGGACCGCTGTGAGTGACAGATTGCATTACTTACTTGCATATGTTTCGGTACTTATTGGTGATTTTTACTGACTTGTATTGAAAGATCTGCTGCTGCTTGTTTCTTGATTACTTAATTGTATGTCAGGAACTTATGATAGACACTGCTGAAACTGGACAACTGCTGTTGCATGTTCCTTGATTACTTGCATTGCTCAGGACCGCTGTGAGTGACAGATTGCATTACTTACTTGCATATGTTTCGGTACTTATTGGTGATTGTTACTGATTTGTATGGAAACATCTGCTGCAGCATGTTCCTGGATTACTTGCATTGCTAAGGACCGATGTGAGCGATAGATTGCATTACTTACTTGCATATGTTTCGGTACTTGTTGGTGATTGTTACTGACTTGTATCGAAACATCTGCTGCTGCATGTTCCTTGATTACTTGCATTGCTCAGGACCGCTGTGAGCGACAGATTGCATTACTTACTTGCATATGTTTTGGTACTTATTGGTGATTGTTACTGACTTGTATGGAAACATCTGTTGCTGAATGTTCCTTGATTACTTAATTGTATGTTAGGAACGTATGATAGACACTACTGAAACTGGACAACTGCTGCTGCATGCTCCTTGATTACTTGCATTGCTCAGGACCGGTGTGAGTGACAGATTACATTACTTAATTGCATATGTTTCGGTACTTATTGGTGGTTGTTACTCCCTTGTATGGAAACATCTACTGCTGCTTGTTCCTTGATTACTTAATTGTATGTTAGGAACGTACGATAGACACTTCTGAAACTAGACAACTGCTGATGCATGTTCCTTGATTAATTGCATTGCTCAGGACCGTTGTGAGTGATAGATTACATTACTTACTTGTATATGTTTCGGTACCTATTGGTGATTGTTACAGACTTGTATGGAAACATCTGTTGCTGCCTGTTCCTTGATTTTTTAATTGTATGTTAGGAACGTATGATAGACACTGCTGAAACTAGACAACTACTGCTGCATGTTCCTTGATTACTTGCAGTGCTCAGGACCGGTGTGAGTGACAGATTACATTACTTACTTGTATATGTTTCGGTACTTATTGGTGATTGTTACAGACTTGTATGGAAACATCTGCTGCTGCTTGTTTCTTGATTTCTTAATTGTATGTTAGGAACGTATGATAGACACTGCTGAAACAAGACAACTGCTGCTGCATGTTCCTTGATTACTTGCATTGCTCAGGGCCGGTGTGAGCGACAGATTACATTACTTACTTGTATATGTTTCGGTACTTATTGGTGATTGTTACCGACTTGTATTGAAAAATCTGCTGCTGCTTGTTCCTTGATTACTTAATTGTATGTTAGGAACTTATGATAAACACTATTGAAATTGGACAACTGCTGCTGCATGTTCCTTGATTACTTGGATTGCTCAGGACCGCTGTGAGTGACAGATTGCATTACTTACTTGCATATGTTTCGGTACTTATTGGTGATTGTTACTGACTTGTACGGAAACATCTGCTGCTGCTTGTTCCTTGATTTCTTAATTGTATGTTAGGAACTTATGATAGACACTGTTGAAACTGGACAACTGCTGTTGCATGTTCCTAGATTACTTGGATTGCTCAGAACAGGTGTGAGTGACAGATTCCATTACTTACTTGCATATGTTTTTGTACTTATTGGTGATTGTTACTGACTTGTATGGAAACACGTGTTGCTGCTTTTTCCGTGATAACTTAATTGTATGTTAGGAACGTATGATAGACACTGCTGAAACAAGACAACTGCTGTTGCATGTTCCTTGATTACTTGCATTGCTCAGGGCCGGTGTGAGTGACAGATTACATTACTTACTTGTATATGTTTCGGTACTTATTGGTGATTGTTACAGACTTGTATGGAAACATCTGCTACTGCTTGTTCCTTGATTTCTTAATTGTATCTTAGGAACATATGATAGACACTGCTGAAACTAGACAACTGCTGCTGCATTTTCCTTGATTACTTGCATTGCTCAGGACCGATGTGAATGACAGATTGCATTACTTACTTGAATATGTTTCGGTACTTATTGGTGATTGTTATAGACTTATATTGAAACATATGCTGCTACTTGTTCCTTCATTACTTAATTGTATGTTAGGAACTTATGATAGACACTGTTGAAACTGGACAACTGCTATTGCATGTTCCTAGATTACTTGGATTGCTTAGGACAGGTGTGAGTGACAGATTCCATTACTTACTTGCATATGTTTTTGTACTTATTGGTGATTGTTACTGACTTGTATGGAAACATGTGTTGCTGCTTTTTCCGTGATAACTTAATTGTATGTTAGGAACGTATGATAGACACTGCTGAAACCGGACAACTGCTGTTGCATGTTCCTTGATTACTTGGATTGCTCAGGACCGCTGTGAGTGACAGATTGCATTACTTACTTGCATATGTTTCGGTACTAATTGGTGATTGTTACAGACTTGTATGGAAACATCTGTTGTTGCTTGTTCCTTGATGACTTAATTGTATGTTAGGAACGTATGATAGACACTGTAGAGACTGGACAACTGCTGCTGCATGTTCCTTGATTACTTGCATTGCTCAGGACCGCTGTGAGTGACAGATTGCATTACTTACTTGCATATGTTTCGGTACTTATTGGTGATTTTTACTGATTTGTATGGAAACATCTGCTGCAGCATGTTACTTGATTACTTGCATTGCTAAGGACCGCTGTGAGCGATAGATTGCATTAATTACTTGCATATGTTTCGGTACTTGTTGGTGATTGTTACTGACCTGTATCGAAACATCTGCGGCTGCATGTCCTTGATTACTTGCATTGCTCAGGACCGCTGTGAGCGACAGATTGCATTACTTACTTGCATATGTTTTGGTACTTATTGGTGATTGTTACTGACTTGTATGGAAACATCTGTTGCTGAATGTTCCTTGATTACTTAATTGTATGTTAGGAACGTATGATAGACACTGCTGAAACTGGACAACTGCTGCTGCATGCTCCTTGATTACTTGCATTGCTCAGGACCGGTGTGAGTGACAGATTACATTACTTACTTGCATATGTTTCGGTACTTATTGGTGGTTGCTACTCCCTTGTATGGAAACATCTGTTGCTGCTTGTTCCTTGATTACTTAATTGTATGTTAGGAATGTATGATAGACACTGCTGAAACTAGACAACTGCTGTTGCATGTTCCTTGATTACTTGCATTGCTCAGGGCCGGTGTGAGTGACAGATTACATTACTTACTTGTATATGTTTCGGTACTTATTGGTGATTGTTACAGACTTGTATGGAAACATCTGCTACTGCTTGTTCCTTGATTTCTTAATTGTATGTTAGGAACATATGATACACACTGCTGAAACTAGACAACTGCTGCTGCATTTTCCTTGATTACTTGCATTGCTCAGGACCGCTGTGAATGACAGATTGCATTACTTACTTGAATATGTTTCGGTACTTATTGGTGATTGTTACAGACTTATATTGAAACATATGCTGCTGCTTGTTCTTGATTACTTGCATTGCTCAGGACCGGTGTGAGTGACAGATTACATTACTTACTTGCATATGTTTCGGTACTTATTGGTGGTTGCTACTCCCTTGTATGGAAACATCTGTTGCTGCTTGTTCCTTGATTACTTAATTGTATGTTAGGAACGTATGATAGACACTGCTAAAACTAGACAACTGCTGCTGCATGTTCCTTGATTAATTGCATTGCTCAGGACCGGTGTGAGTGACAGATTACATTACTTACTTGTATATGTTTCGGTACTTATTGGTGATTGTAACAGACTTGTATGGAAACATCTGCTGCTGCTTGTTCCTTGATTTCTTAATTGTATGTTAGGAACGTATGATAGACACTGCTGAAACTAGACAACTGCTGCTGCATGTTCCTTGATTACTTGCATTGCTCAGGACCGGTGTGAGTGACAGATTACATTACTTACTTGCATATGTTTCGGTAATTATTGGTGGTTGTTACTTCCTTGTATGGAAACATCTGTTGCTGAATGTTCCTTGATTACTTAATTGTATGTTAGGAACGTATGATAGACACATCTGAAACTGAACAACTGCTGATGCATGCTCCTTGATTACTTGCATTGCTCAGGACCGTTGTGAGTGACAGATTACATTACTTGCTTGCATATGTTTCGGTACTTATTGGTGGTTGTTACTCTCTTGTATGGAAACATCTGCTGCTGCTTGTTCCTTGATTACTTAATTGTATGTTAGGAACGTATGATAGACACTGCTGAAACTAGACAACTGCTGCTGCATGTTCCTTGATTAATTGCATTGCTCAGGACCGGTCTTAGTGACAGATTGCATTACTTACTTGTATATGTTTCGGTACTTATTGGTGATTGTTACAGACTTGTATGGAAACATCTGCTGCTGCTTGTTCTTTGATTTCTTAATTGTATGTTAGGAACGTATGATAGACACTGCTGAAACTAGACAATTGCTGCTGCATGTTCCTTGATTACTTGCATTGCTCAGGACCGGTGTGAGTGACAGATTACATTACTTACTTGCATATGTTTCGGTACTTATTGGTGGTTGTTACTCCCTTGTATGGAAACATCTTTTGCTGAATGTTCCTTGATTACTTAATTGTATGTTAGGAACGTATGATAGACACTGCTGAAACTGGACAACTGCTGCTGCATGCTCCTTGATTACTTGCATTGCTCAGGACCGGTGTGAGTGACAGATTACATTACTTACTTGCATATGTCTCGGTACTTATTGGTGGTTGTTACTCTCTTGTATGGAAACATCTGCTGCTGCTTGTTCCTTGATTACTTAATTGTATGTTAGGAACGTATGATAGACACTGCTGAAACTAGACAACTGCTGCTGCATGTTCCTTGATTAATTGCATTGCTCAGGACCGGTCTTAGTGACAGATTACATTACTTACTTGTATATGTTTCGGTACTTATTGGTGATTGTTACAGACTTGTATGGAAACATCTGCTGCTGCTTGTTCCTTGATTTCTTAATTGTATGTTAGGAACGTATGATAGACACTGCTGAAACTAGACAACTGCTGCTGCATGTTCCTTGATTAATTGCATTGCTCAGGACCGGTGTGAGCGACAGATTACATTACTTACTTGTATATGTTTCGGTACTTATTGGTGATTGTTATTGACTTGTATGGAAACATCTGCTGCTGCTTGTTCCTTGATTTCTTAATTGTATGTTAGGAACGTATGATAGACACTGCTGAAACTAGACAACTGCTGCTGCATGTTCCTTGATTACTTGCATTGCTCAGGACCGGTGTGAGTGACAGATTACATTACTTACTTGAATATGTTTCAGTACTTATTGGTGATTGTTACCGACTTGTATTGAAACATCTGCTGCTGCTTGTTCCTTGATTACTTAATTGTATGTTAGGAACTTATGATAGACACTGCTGAAACTGGACAACTGCTGCTGCATGTTCCTTGATTACTTGGATTGCTCAGGACCGCTGTGAGTGACAGATTGCATTACTTACTTGCATATGTTTCGGTACTTATTGGTGATTGTTACTGACTTGTACGGAAACATCTGCTGCTGTTTGTTCCTTGATTTCTTAATTGTATGTTAGGAAAGTATGATAGACACTGCTGCTGTAACTAGACAACTGCTGCTGCATGTTCCTTGATTTTTACTTGCATTGCTCTAGGACCGGTGTGAAGTGTCAGATTACATTACTTACTTGTATATGTTTCGGTACTATTGGTGTGTTACCATACTTGTAATGGAAAAACATTGCTGCTGCTTGTTCCTTGATTTCTTAATTGTATGTTAGGGAACGTTGATAGGACCACTGCTGAAAACAGCAACGCTGCTGCATGTTCCTTGATTAATTGCATTGGCTCAGGGACCGGTGTGAGAGACAGCGTTACATTTACTTACTTGTATATGTTCAGGTACTTATTGGTGATTGTTACAGACCCTTGTATGGAAACAATTCTGCTGGCTGCTTGTTCCTTAATTTTCTTTAATTGTATGTTAGGAACGTATGATAGACCACTGCTGAAACTAGACAACTGCTGCTGCATGTTTCTTGATTACTTGCATTGCTCAGGACCGGTGTGAGTGACAGATTACATTACTTACTTGAATATGTTTCAGTACTTATTGGTGATTGTTACCGACTTGTATTGAAACATCTGCTGCTGCTTGTTCCTTGATTACTTAATTGTATGTTAGGAACTTATGATAGACACTGCTGAAACTGGACAACTGCTGCTGCATGTTCCTTGATTACTTGGATTGCTCAGGACCGCTGTGAGTGACAGATTGCATTACTTACTTGCATATGTTTCGGTACTTATTGGTGATTGTTACTGACTTGTACGGAAACATCTGCTGCTGTTTGTTCCTTGATTTCTTAATTGTATGTTAGGAAAGTATGATAGACACTGCTGTTACTAGACAACTGCTGCTGCATGTTCCTTGATTACTTGCATTGCTCAGGACCGGTGTGAGTGACAGATTACATTACTTACTTGTATATGTTTCGGTACTTATTGGTGATTGTTACATACTTGTATGGAAACATTTGCTGCTGCTTGTTCCTTGATTTCTTAATTGTATGTTAGGAACGTATGATAGACACTGCTGAAACTAGACAACTGCTGCTGCATGTTCCTTGATTAATTGCATTGCTCATGACCGGTGTGAGAGACAGGTTACATTACTTACTTGTATATGTTTCGGTACTTATTGGTGATTGTTACAGACTTGTATGGAAACATCTGCTGCTGCTTGTTCCTTAATTTCTTAATTGTATGTTAGGAACGTATGATAGACACTGCTGAAACTAGACAACTGCTGCTGCATGTTCCTTGATTACTTGCATTGCTCAGGACCGGTGTGAGTGACAGATTACATTACTTACTTGTATATGTTTCGGTACTTATTGGTGATTGTTACAGACTTGTATGGAAACATCTGCTGCTGCTTGTTCCTTGATTTCTAAAATTGTATGTTAGGAACGTATGATAGACACTGCTGAAACTAGACAACTGCTGCTGCATGTTCCTTGATTACTTGCATTGCTCAGGACCGCTATGAGTGACAGATTGCATTACTTACTATCATATGTTTCGGTACTTATTGGTGATTGTTACTGACTTGTACGGAAACATCTGCTGCTGCTTGTTCCTTGATTTCTTAATTGTATGTTTGGAGCGTATGATAGACACTGCTGAAACTAGACAACTGCTGCTGCATGTTCCTTGATTACTTGCATTGCACAGGACCGGTGTGAGTGACAGATTACATTACTTACTTGTATATGTTTCGATACTTATTGGTGATTGTTACAGACTTGTATGGAAACATCTGCTGCTGCTTGTTCCTTGATTTCTTAATTGTATGTTAGGAACGTATGATAGACACTGCTGAAACTAGACAACTGCTGCTGCATTTTCCTTGATTACTTGCATTGCTCAGGACCGCTGTGAATGACAGATTGCATTACTTACTTGAATATGTTTCGGTACTTATTGGTGATTGTTACCGACTTGTATTGAAACATATGCTGCTGCTTGTTCCTTGATTACTTAATTGTATGTTAGGAACTTATGATAGACACTGTTGAAACTGGACAACTGCTGTTGCGTGTTCCTAGATTGCTTAGATTGCTCAGGACAGGTGTGAGTGACAGATTCCATTACTTACTTGCATATGTTTTTGTACTTATTGGTGATTGTTACTGACTTGTATGGAAACATGTGTTGCTGCTTTTTCCGTGATTACTTAATTGTATTTTAGGAACGTATGATAGACACTGCTGAAACCGGACAACTGCTGTTGCATGTTCCTTGATTACTTGGATTGCTCAGGACCGCTGTGAGTGACAGATTGCATTACTTACTTGCATATGTTTCGATACTTATTGGTGATTGTTACAGACTTGTGTGGAAACATATGTTGTTGCTTGTTCCTTGATGACTTAATTGTATGTTAGGAACGTATGATAGACACTGTAGTGACTGGACAACTGCTGCTGCATGTTCCTTGATTACTTGCATTGCTCAGGACCGCTGTGAGTGACAGATTGCATTACTTACTTGCATATGTTTCGGTACTTATTGGTGATTTTTACTGACTTGTATTGAAACATCTGCTGCTGCTTGTTCCTTGATTACTTAATTGTATGTCAGGAACTTATGATAGACACTGCTAAAAGTGGACAACTGCTGTTGCATGTTCCTTGATTACTTGCATTGCTCAGGACCGCTGTGAGCGATAGATTGCATTACCTACTTGCATATGTTTCGGTACTTGTTGGTGATTGTTACTGACTTGTATCGAAACATCTGCTGCTGCATGTTCCTTGATTACTTGCATTGCTCAGGACCGCTATGAGCGACAGATTGCATTACTTACTTGCATATGTTTCGGTACTTGTTGGTGATTGTTACTGACTTGTATCGAAACATCTGCTGCTGCATGTTCCTTAATTACTTGCATTGCTCAGGACCGCTGTGAGCGACAGATTGCATTACTTACTTGCATATGTTTTGGTACTTATTGGTGATTGTTACTGACTTGTATGGAAACATCTGTTGCTAAATGTTCCTTGATTACTTAATTGTATGTTAGGAACATATGATAGACACTGCTGAAACTGGACAAGTGATGTTGCATGCTCCGTGATTACTTGCACTGCTCAGGACCGGTGTGAGTGACAGATTACATTACTTACTTGCATATGTTTCGGTACTTATTGGTGGTTGTTACTCCCTTGTATGGAAACATCTGCCGCTGCTTGTTCCTTGATTACTTAATATGTTAGGAACGTATGATAGACACTGCTGAAACTAGACAACTGCTGCTGCATGTTCCTTGATTAATTGCATTGCTCAGGACCGGTGTTAGCGACAGATTACATTACTTACTTGTATATGTTTCGGTACTTATTGGTGATTGTTATTGACTTGTATGGAAACATCTGCTGCTGCTTGTTCCTTGATTTCTTAATTGTATGTTAGGAACGTATGATAGACACTGCTGAAACTAGACAACTGCTGCTGCATGTTCCTTGATTACTTGCATTGCTCAGGACCGATGTGAGTGACAGCTTACATTATATACTTGCATATGTTTCGGTACTTATTGGTGGTTGTTACTCCCTTGTATGGAAACATCTGCTGCTGCTTGTTCCTTGATTTCTTAATTGTATATTAGGAACGTATGATAGACACTGCTGAAACTAGACAACTGCAGCTGCATGTTCCTTGATTAATTGCAATGCTCAGGACCGGTGTGAGTGACAGATTACATTACTTACTTGTATATGTTTCGGTACTTACTGGTGATTGTTACAGACTTGTATAGAAACATCTGCTGCTGCTTGTTCCTTGATTTCTTATGTAACAGCCCGTAATTTATTAAATATAAATTACAACATCAGACTATGTATAATTAAGCAATTTTATCCAAATATTAGTAATTAACCGAAAACATGAATCTTAAATAGTTAATTATATTAAGTTATAATTAATTATGAATAGTTGCCCCAAAATTAGCTGAAATAAAGTTGATAATTAAAACTCAGCTAAATGACAAATTAAAGACTGAAAATGACGAAACGGACTAAAATGAATAAAAATATGACTAAAAGTCAATTATAGCAAATCTAAAACTCCTTTGCTATTATTTGCATCTGAAATGCAAATCAGTTTGATGGGAATAAAAGTTGGTCGATTCCGGAAATTCAGTAGAAAATCTGATTTTTTCCCTATTTTCCTATAAATAGAGCCTTCCCTCCTCATTTTCATGGTTTAGCAAATTGAAACCCTCTCTCCCTCTCTCTCTACACCCTCACCTTCTCTCTAGAATTTCTCCTAAACGAACCGTCGGATTCTCGTGATTTATACGTCAACGGATAGACATCGTCAAGCTCTACAATATTCTGTCATTGCATGTTTGTTTTGGTCCCGATTTGAGGTAAGATCGACCCCCTTTTCTGTCTTTTGGTTCGGTTTTGAAAGAGCAAACTCGAGTTTGCTCAAATTCTATTCTTTCGAAGCTGATTTGCTCTCGTTTAGGACTTGCTTTTGCTTGGAAATCATCTATAGTCGAAGGATATAGCTTGGACGAAGGTTAGTAACTATTTTTCCCTCATTTATGTTCATGTTTAGTAGCTAAAACCTGGAAAATCGTTGAACATGTAGAACAGATTCGAATATATACTGATTCCGAATCTGCCCCCCCTAGACTCGAAGGTTGCTTCGAATCTATTAATGTCCTTCGAATCTGATGCTGTCCTTCGAGTCTAGTGTGTTGCCTTCGATTCTGGTATGGGTTCGAGTCTAGGAAGGCTTCGAATCTAGGTGAATGTTCAAATCTATGTATGTGTTTCGAGTCTAAGTCCTTGTTTCTAACCTATGCCTTTCGAATCTAATCTATGCCATTCGAATCTAGCTCAAATAGATTCGAATTTATCATTTCTTTTATCTATTCCTTTTAATTCAAAGTTTGATTTTGTTCCAAGCCTAAGATTAATTCCTAAATCAGATTAAGTTATTAAACAACCTATTGTAATTAAAAGTATAATATGATTATGATAAAACTCACAAGTTTAAGATGCATAACTATTTTATGCACAAATAATTAACAGACTCTGAATGAACTCTTAGAAATCGTATGTCATGATTCACCTAGCTAGTAATATGATTGGCCTCGTTTCAAGGCCACATATATGTGTAATTGTGGATCGTATTAATTTGTTAAGAATAGACTCACTTTGGGACGATAGGAACTACCTCAGACTCGATAACTAGAATTGACAATAACCTGAATATATAACTAGGGGTTATATAGATTATGACACACACTTGACATTAATATGCCAAACTTGAAACTGAACTGCAGGAAACCGCCGATTTGACAGAGTAAACTGATCAGCTTAATTCGTTAAACATTATCTGACTACGGACTACTGTGAGTGACAGATTTCATTAATTACTTGCATATGTTTCGATACTTATTGGTGAATGTCATCGACTGTATGGAAACTTCCGTTTGTTGCTGCATGTTTCTTTAATACTTTAATGTATCATAGAAACGTATTTTTGACATTACTGAAGCTAGACACTTGAATTACCTTGATTGCATGTTCACTTTTACATTTTATGTAAACACTTATCATGCTTACTGCTTACTTGACTGTTTATATACTTGTCGCTGCATACTGCATTATCCGATAGGACCGAATGTGAGATCTCCATTCACAGGAGGGAATTCTGCAGATTCCTTTCCTATATGACTTGTTTCCATACACTTCCCGTAGGGCTTCGGCCTTACATAGGGGAAAACAAACTGGGTTGTCTCCCAACCTTTTTGCTGTCTCAGGACGTAGTGACTTGCCGGCAGGAGCTGATAGTATGTTATATATGTGTGGTAACTAATGGAACTCTGTTAACTCACTAAGCAATGTTAGCTTACTCTGTCATGACAACTCTTTTACAGGAAAAGTTGATAAAGGCAAGACCATAGCAGGTAGTTCGTCCCAGGCTAAGTGATTTTGGACATTTGATGAATAGCAGACTTTTGGACTTTTGCTGACGCCTATTTTGAAAAGATGATGCGGTCTCGGGTAGCTTGTTCAGTCTTCCGCACTCTGATTGAAGATTTAGAAGCTAGTTAGACCACCATTTGTTTTTAATATATTTTTTGTAATTAAGTATTCAGGCAGATGGACCTGTGGTATCAAACAATTAGTAATATTTATTACTTAATGAAATGAAATATTATGACGTGTACTGTTTGTGGTAACTTGGATGTTACAAAGTTGGTATCAGAGCAGCAGTTTAATCATCGGATTGGCCACCCGATACTTAAACTACTGGTATGGTATGGACTATGTGACTCTGAATTCCCGAACAAGTCACCGAGGCCTAGGGTAACTTAATTAGTAAAGGACTACCCACACAACTTGACCTAAGATAGGCAAATGATGACTGATAGGATGGGGGAGGGATTGACTGCTTGATACTGACTTGACTTTGACTTGACTTTGTGCCAGCCTGACTGACTGCCTTCATATCTATGAAATTTAGATGTGATTATCTGACATAGGAATTATGACTCGAATCGTGCTTATTTGAATTAGGAAATAATAGTTATTACCTTTATATTTTCAGCCAATGGCTGATAAGAATCCAAATGTTGCTGGTACCTCGACTGTTGGTAAAGCTGCTGATGCTGCAGCTGATCAACACAAAGAATCTGTTCATGTAGAGGATTTAGGCATTGACCCTGAAAATACTGCTAATGACTCAAGCAGTACTGCCACGCTTGTGCCTCCCCAGCAGGCTCAATTAATTGATCTCATTCACAAGCTGAATGAGGATAATCGAAGGCAAATACAGCTTATGATGGATAGGAATCGACTGCAGACTGATATGTCGGTTGAGGACCGATTTAAGGAAATTAAGGACTTGCTGACTAAGGGTAAAGCGGTTGTGCAAACTGACGAAGAAATCCAGCGTGAAATTGACTTTAAGCGCCGTGAAGAAGAACTTAGGTTGCGAGAACTTAAGTTACGGGAGTTAGAATTGAAGTATAGGGAAGAAATGTTAGCAAAGCCCAAGAAGGATCGAAAAAGGAAACTTAGGCATGAGCCCTCTGAGGGACGACGAAGGGATCTTTTTGTGAATTCTGGCAGACCGAGAAGTGATATGGAAGTAGTTGAAGTTGCTAAGGTAGGGGAACTTGAAATCTATCCGGAGCGAGCGACTCTTTTTATTGCCAAGACTAGCAAGAAAGAAAAATCTGAGAAATCGGAAAAGGAGAGTGAAAGTTTAAGGCAGGGAGATAAGCAGCCTTTTAAAAAGGCTAAATCTTATGCTGTGACCGCTACGCCAAGGTCTGCTTGTCCTCGCTGCAAGCAGATTCATGAAGGAAAATGTGATCCTGAGTTCGTGAGGTGCTACTGTTGTAGGCAGAAAGGTCATGACAGGTCGGAATGTCCCAAGCGCAATGAGGCTTGCCGTAACTGCATCACGTTTGGGCACCATGCTAAAGACTGTACTCGGCCCCGATTTGTTCCTCCGCCTGCATTTTCACCCCGACAATCATTCAAGGGTTCTTCTGCTCCAAGGAATCAACCAAGATCTTTCCAGATGACAGCCGATGAGGCAAAAGAGACTGCTGATGTCGTCATGGGTACATTTCTTGTTAACTCTATGCCTGCCCTAATCTGTCATATGTGTCTGAAAAGTTTGCTAAACTGTTTGATTTTGCCCCAATAATGCTACCTGTACCGTTAGATATAGAAACTGCGAGCTCGAGTTTTGTGACTATAAGTAGAATCTTTCGTTCTTGTAAGCTAGTGATTGATGACCTCTCCTCAGACTTTGACCTGATACCGATGTGGATTAGAGAATTCGATATTATTATAGGAATGGACAAGCTCATGACGAACAATGCTGAAATCCTTTGTGCCAAAAGGATAATTAGAATTAGAACCCCCGAAGGAAGTGAACGTTATGTTTATGACGATAGAAAAACTCGAGATTTAGGTCTCATTTCTGTAATGAAAGCCCGAAAGTGCCTAATCAAAGGTTGATCTTCGATCTGGATATCATCAACTTAAGATATTTGAGTCTGACGTACCGAAGACTGCATTTCGTGCTCGTTACGGCCATTTTGAATTCCTAGTAATGCCGTTCGGTCTCACAAATGCCCCGGCTGCATTTATGGACCTCATGAATAGGATATGTAGACCAATGCTGGATAAATCAGTGATAGTCTTCATTGATGACATCTTGATTTACTCTAAGTCTGAATCTGACCATGCAATGCATTTGCGAGAATTGCTAGAATTGTTACGAAAGGAGCGACTCTATGCAAAATTCTCCAAATGTGAATTCTGGTTGCGCCAGGTGAAATTCTTAGGACATATTGTCTCGAGTGAGGGAATAGCCGTGGATCCATTGAAGGTAGATGCGATTCAGAAGTGGGAAGCACCGAAAAACGTATCTGAAGTTTGAAGTTTCTTGGGTTTAGCAGGCTATTACCGAAGATTTATTCGTGATTTCTCCTAAGATTGGGGTGCCTTTAACCAGTCTGACGAAGAAAGAAGTTAAGTTTGAATGGAATGAATCTCAAGATCGAGCCTTTGAGACTCTGAAACGTAAGCTAGTAGAAGCACCGATTCTGGCCTTACCTGAGGGTAATGATGATTTTGTAGTCTATTGTGATGCTTCTAAGATGGGATTAGGCTGTGTGTTGATGCAAAGGGATAAAGTGATTGCCTACGCATCAAAGCAGCTAAAGGCGCATGAGAAGAATTATCCGACACATGATTTAGAACTTGCAGCCGTGACCTTTGCATTGAAGATTTGGCGGCATTATCTGTACGGGACCAGGTGTAAATTATATGCGGATCACAAGAGTCTGAAGTATATATTTGACCAAAAAGAGCTGAATATGCGACAAAGGCGATCTATGGAATTGATTAAAAACTATGACTGTGAGATCCTTTACCATCCAGGTAAAGCAATCATAATAGCAGATGCCCTAAGCCGCAAAACCGGACAAGACCATTATACCCGATGTTATGCTTTGACTTCTGTTGTTTTGGAGTCTGCTTTGCCTGAGTCGATTTTTGCCGCTCAAACCGAAACCATTCAGGATGAGAACTTGAAATCTGAACGTATGGTTACTTATGTGACCAAGCTGACCCTTGATAATCGTGGTCTTAGTCGGTTCATGAATAGAATATGGGTCCCTAGATTAGGAGGAATTCGTGATCAAATTCTGTCGGAGGCTCATATGTCAAAATTTTAGATACATCCTGGATCTACTAAAATGTATCAAGACTTGAGGACGGAATATTGGTGGCCTGGAATGAAGAAAGACGTAGGACAATATGTAGAAAATTGCATGACTTGTTTACAAGTCAAATCGGAACATTAGAAGCCGTATGGGGAACTACAGTTGATTCGACAGCGGATTCAGACCCCTCAAGACAGACAAAAGAAGTATCATGATAGAAGACGGAAACCAATTGCGTTTGAAGTTGGAGATAAAGTGTTGTTGAAGGTCTCGCCAAGAAAAGGAATAGTAAGGTTCGGCAAACGGGGGAAGTTGAGTCCTCGATTTGTTGGTCCTTTCGAAATTCTCGAGCGTGTAGGATTGCAAGCCTACAAACTAAAGTTGCCTGCCGAAATGTCTGGGATTCATGATGTATTTCACGTGAGTAATCTGCGAATGTGTTTAGTTGATGCTCAAGCTGCGATTCCATGGAAAGACGTGCAAATTGACGAGCAGTTGCGATACGAAGAAGAGCCTGAGCGTATAATCGATCATAGGGTTTCGAAATTGCGCAACAAGGAAATTCCAATGGTGTTAGTTCAATAGAAATACCATTAGGGATCTGCGCAAACTTGGGAACGAGAAGACGAGATTTGGCAAAAGTATCCGAATTTATTCCTGTCTTAGTCGATTCCGAGGACGGAATCAATTTAACGGGGGAAGATTGTAACAGCCCGTAATTTATTAAATATAAATTACAACATCAGACTATGGATAATTAAGCAATTTTATCCAAATATTAGTAATTAACCGAAAACATGAATCTTAAATAGTTAATTATATTAAGTTATAATTAATTATGAATAGTTGCCCCAAAATTAGCTGAAATAAAGTTGATAATTAAAACTCAGCTAAATGACAAATTAAAGACTGAAAATGACGAAACGGACTAAAATGAATAAAAATATGACTAAAAGTCAATTATAGCAAATCTAAAACTCCTTTGCTATTATTTGCATCTGAAATGCAAATCAGTTTGATGGGAATATGTAACATCCAATTTTCCACAAACAATACACGTCATAATATTTCATTTCATAAATAATATTAATTGTTTGATACCACAGGCCCATCAGCAAAATACTTAATTACAACAATAATTTAAAGATCAAATGGTGGTCTAACTAGCTTCTAAATCTTCAATCAGAGTGCGGAAGACTGAACAAGCTACCCGAGACCGCATCGTCTTTACAAAATAGGCATCATCAAAAGTCCAAGGTCTGCTATTCATCAAAATCCAGATTCACTTAGCCTGGGATGAAATACCTGCTATGATCTTGCCTTTATCAGCTTTTCCTGAAAAGGAGTTGTCATGACAGAGTAAGCTACAAAGCTTAGTGAGTTAACAGAGTTCCACTAAATACCACACACATATATAACATACTATCAGATCCTGTCGGTCAACACGTCAGAGACGGTAATTAGGTTGGGAGACAACCCGGTCAGTATTCCCATATGTAAGGCCGAAGCCCTACGGGAAGTGTATGGAAACAAGTCAGATAGGAAAGGAATCTGCAGAATTCCCTCCTGTGAATGGAGATCTCACATTCGGTCCGGTCGGATGATGCAATATGCAACGGCAAGTATATAAACAGTCAAGTAAGCAGTAAGCATGTTGCGTATTTACATAAAAATGTAAAAGTGAACATGCAATCAAGGCATTGCAAGTGTCTATTTCAGTAATGGCAACATACATTTCTATGATACAATATAGTATTAAAGAAACATGCAGCAATCAATCAGTAGTTTCCATACAGTCAATACATTCACCGATAAGTATCGAAATATATGCAAGTAATAAATGAAATCTGTCACTCACAGTGGTCCGAAGTCAGATAATGCTTAACGAGTTAAGCAGTTCAGTTTACTCTGTCAAGACGACGGGTTCCTGCATTTCAGTTTCAAGTCTGGCATATTAATGTCAAGTCTGAGTCATAATCTAAATAACCCTAGTTACATGTTCAGGTTTTTGTCAATTTTGGCTGTCGAGTCCGAGGTAGTTCCTATCGTCCCAAGGTGAGTCTATTCTTATCAGATTAATACGATTCATCTACTTATAGATGTGTGGCCTTGGAACAGAGCCAATCGTAATACTAGCAAGGTGAAACATGATATACAATTTCTAAGGGTTTACACAGAGTCAATTAATTAATTTGTGTATATAATAGGTATGCATCTTGAACTTGAGAGTTTTAGCATAATCAAACAATACTTTCAATTTCCTTAGGATGATTAATAATTTAATCTGATTTTGGAAATTAATCTTAGACTTGGAATAGGATCAGATTCGAATTTAAAGGAGATAGATTCGAATAGAGTATAATTCGAATCTATAGATTCGAAATACTCATAGATTCGAAGGCAACAAACAGATTCGAGACATACACTCAGATTCGAGACACACATTAGATTCGAGACACACATTAGATTCGAGACACACATTAGATTCGAGACACACATAATAAACTCTAAGGAGATTAGATTCGAATCATCATCCCTTCGAATCTAGGGATTAGATTCGAATTCAATCACCATTCGAGTCTAAATAAGAAGATCTCGAGTCTGTTCTTACGAGTTCAATAGTTTTCCAGGTTTTAACTACGAAACTTGAACAAAAATGAGGGAAAAATAATCACTAACCTTCGTCCAAGCTAAAACCTTCGACTATGGATGATTTCCAAGCAAGAACAGGTCCTAAACGAGGGCAAATCAGCTTCAAATGAAGGAAAAATGAACAGATTCGAAAATGCTCTTCAAAACCGAGCCAGAAGTCAGAAAAACGGTCGATCTTACCTCAAATTCGGACGAAATCAAACACGAAATGGTAGATTCGCGAAGAACTCGACGATCTCTATCCAATGGCGTATGTAACACGAGAATCCGACGGTTCGATTTGAAGAAAAACTAGAGAGAAGGAGGAGAGTGTAGAGAGAGAAGGAGAAGCAACTTTCCAAACTTTGAAAAGTGAGGAGTGAAGCTCCTATTTATAGGGAAATAGGGAAAATCAGATATTCTACTGAATTTTCCGGAATTGTCCAACTTTTATTTCCCCACAAACCGATTTGCATTTCAGATGCAAATATTAGCAAAGAAGTTCTAAATCTGCAACAATTGTCTTTTAGTCAATTTTTAACTCATTTTAGTCAGTTTCGTTATTTTCAGTCATTAAATTGTCATTTAGCTGAGTTTTAATTAATAACTTAATTTCAACTAAATTTTTGGCAACTTATCATAATTAATTATAACTTAATATAATTAATTATTTCAGATTCACATTATCAGCTAATTACTAATAATTGGATAAAATTTGCTTTATAATCCAAAATATAATTTCGGGCCGTTACAATCTTCCCCCGTTAAATTAATTCCGTCCTCGGAATTAACTAAGACAGAAATAACTTCGGATACTTCTGCCTAATCTCGTCTTCTCGTTCCCAAGTTTGCGCAGATCCCTTATGATATTTCCATTGAACTAACACCATTGGGATTTCCTTGCTACGCAATTTCGAAACTTTATGGTCGAGTATACGCTCAGGCTCTTCTTCGTACCGCAACTGCTCATCTAATTGCACGTCTTTCCAAGGAATCACGGCTTCAGCGTCAGCTAGACACTTTCGAAGGTTACTCACATGAAATACATCATGAATCCCAATCATTTCGGCAGGCAGCTTTAGTCTGTAGGCTTGCAATCCTATACGCTCGAAAATTTCAAAAGGACCCACAAATCGAGGGCTCAACTTCCCCCGTTTGCCGAACCTTACTATTCCTTTTCTTGGCGAAACTTTCAGCAACACTTTATCTCCAACTTCAAACGCAATCGACTTACGTCTTCTATCATGATACTTCTTTTGCCTGTCTTGAGAAGTCTGTATCCGCTGCCGAATCAATTGTAGCTGATCATGGGCTTCTTGCAGAATTGCTGGTCCAGAGATCGGGCGTTCACCTGTTTCCCTCCAACAGGTTGGAGTTCTGCATCGACGTCCGTACAAAAACTGATATGGAGGCATACCAATAGTCGAGTGATAACTATTGTTATATGCAAACTCCACAAACGGCAGGTGAGTATCCCAACTTCCACCGAGATCAATTACACAGGCACGTAACATGTCTTCTAGGGTCAAAATTGTCCTCTCGCTTTGCCCATCAGTTTCTGGATGGTAAGCGGTGCTCATCTTAAGTTCAGTTCCTAGTCCAGTCTGAAAAGCCTTCCAAAAACGAGAAGTAAATCTGCTGTCACGGTCAGATACTATAGACAATGGCACACCATGTCTAGTCACGATTTCTTTTACGTACAATTCAGCTAACTTTTCGAGGCGTTCATCTTCTCGTATGGGTAGGAAATGGGCTGACTTAGTAAGTCGATCCACTATTACCCATATAGAGTCATGATTCCGCTTTGTCCTTGGCAGCTTCGTCACAAAGTCCATGGTTATGTGGTCCCACTTCCATTCCGGGATTGGCAATGGTTGTAGTTCCCCATACGGCTTCTGATGTTCAGATTTGACTTGTAAGCAAGTCATGCAATTTTCTACATAACGCCCCACGTCCTTCTTCATTCCAGGCCACCAATATTCCGTCCTCAAATCTTGATACATTTTGGTAGAACCAGGGTGTATCGAGAATTTCGACATATGAGCTTCCGACAGAATTCGATCCCGAATACCTCCTAGTCTGGGAACCCATATTCTATCCAAAAACCGTCTAAGACCACGATTATCAAGAGTCAGCTGGGTCACGTAAGTAACCATGCGTTCAGATTTCAAGTTTTCATCCCGAATGGCTTCGGTTTGAGCGGCAATAATCGATTCAGGCAAAGCAGACTCCAATACAACAGGAGTCAAGGCATAACATCGGGAATAATGGTCTTGTCCGGTTTTGCGACTTAGGGCGTCTGCTACAATGTTTGCTTTACCAGGATGGTAAAGGATTTCACAGTCATAGTCTTTAATCAATTCCATAGATCGCCTTTGTCGCATATTCAGCTCTTTCTGGTCAAATATATACTTCAGACTTTTGTGATCGGTATATAACTTGCATCTAGTCCCATACAGATAATGCCGCCAAATCTTCAGTGCGAAAGTCACGGCTGCGAGCTCCAAGTCATGCGTCGGGTAATTCTTTTCATGCGCCTTTAGCTGCCTTGATGCGTAGGCAATTACTTTATCCCTTTGCATCAGTACACAGCCTAATCCCATCTTAGATGCATCACTATAGACTACAAAATCATCATTACCCTCAGATAAGGCCAAAATCGGCGCTTCTACTAGCTTACATTTCAGAGTCTCAAAGGCTCGATCTTGAGGTTCATTCCATTCAAACTTGACTTCTTTCTTCGTCAGGCTGGTTAAAGGCACCGCAATCTTGGAGAAATCACGGATAAATCTTCTGTAATAACCCGCAAGACCCAAGAAACTCCGAACTTCAGATACATTTTTCGGCGCTTCCCACTTCTGAACCGCCTCAACCTTTGACGGATCTACGGCTATTCCCTCACCGGAGACAATATGCCCTAAAAACTGCACTTGGCGTAACCAAAATTCACATTTGGAGAATTTTGCATAGAGTCGTTCTTTTCGTAACAATTCTAACAATTCTCGCAAATGCATCGCATGATCAGATTCAGATTTGGAGTAAATCAAGATGTCATCAATGAAGACTATCACTGATTTATCCAGCATTGGTCTACATACTCTATTCATGAGGTCCATAAATGCTGCCGGGGCATTTGTGGAGACCGAACGGCATTACAAGAAACTCAAAATGACCGTAACGAGTGCGAAATGCAGTCTTCGGTACGTCAGACTCAAATACTTTGAGTTGATGATAACCAGATCGGAGATCGATCTTTGAGAAGTAGCTAGCCCCTTGCAGTTGATCAAACAAATCGTCAATTCTAGGTAAAGGGTATCGGTTCTTGATTGTTACTTTATTCAGCTCCCGATAATCTATACACATGCGAAAGGTACCATCCTTCTTCTTAACGAAAAGAACCGGAGCACCCCAAGGAGAAGTACTCGGACGAATAAACCCTTTTTCCAGTAATTCCTACAACTGACTCATCATTTCCTTCATTTCATTCGGAGCGAGACGGTAAGGGGCTTTCGCGATAGGAGCAGCACCCGGTACAAGGTCAATATGGAATTCGATTTGACGATCTGGTGGCAAACCAGAGATGTCATCCGGGAACACGTCAGGGAAATCTCGAACTACAGGCACATCGGACACGGTCTTTTTAATTTCCTTATTATCTAAGGCATATGCTAAAAAGGCGGCACAACCTTTGGTTAGGCACTTCCGGGCTTTCATTACAGAAATGAGACCTAAATCTCGAGTCTTTCTATCGCCATAAACATAACGTTCACTTCCTTCGGGGGTTCTAATTCTAATTATCCTTTTTGCACAAAGGATTTCAGCGTTGTTCATCATTAGCCAGTCCATTCCTATAATAACATCGAACTCCCTAATCCACATCGGTATCAGGTCAACGTCCGAGGAAAAGTCATCAATCACCAGCTTACAGGAACGAAAGACTCTATTCACAGTCACAAAGTTCGAGCTAGCAGTTTCTATGTCTAAGGGTGCAGGTAACATCACAGGGGCAAAGTCAAACTGCCTAGCAAACCTTTCGGACACATATGACAGATTAGAACCAGAGTCAAACAAGATTAAGGCAGGCATATCATTAACAAGAAATGTACCCGTGACGACGTCAGCAGTCTCTTTCGCCTCTTCGCCTGTCATCTGGAAAGCTCTCGGTTGATTCCTCGGAGCAGAGGAACCCTTAACTGATTGCTGAGGTGAAGATGCAGGCGGTGGAACAAATCGGGGTCGGGTACAGTCTTTAGCATGGTGCCCCAACGTAATGCAGTTTCGACAAGCCTCATTGCGTCTGGGACATTCTGATCGATCATGACCATTCTGTTTACAGCAGTAACACTTAACGAACGCAGGATCGCATTTCCCTTCGTGAATTTGCTTGCAGCGAGGACAAGCAGGTTTTGGCGTCGAGGTCACAGCATACGACTTAGCTTTCTTGGAAGACTGCTTATCTCCCTTCTTCGAACTTTCATACTTCCTTTCAACTTTCTCAGATTTTTCCTTCTTATTAGATTTGGCAATGAAAGGACATGCGCGCTCAGGATAGATTTCAAGCTCACCTACCCTAGCAATTTCCACTGCCTCAATATAACTTTTCGGTCTGCCGGACTTCACAAACTTCCGGATTTCTCGATCCAGACCATCCACAAACAAATCCCTTCTCCTTTCGTCAGTATCAACGGGGTGATCAGATAATAGTGAGAGCCTGGTAAATTCCAGCTCATAATCTGTTACGGACTTTGTACCTTGCTGAAACGATAGCAGGGTTTTCTCCATCTGGCGCTTAACATCCTGAGGGCATTATTTCTCCTTCAAATGAATCTTAAATTGTTCCCAAGTAATGGATTTCTCCATTGCTTCAGACATGGGATTTGTAATCGACTTCCACCAGCGGCCAGCTCCATCTTCCAACATTCCCGTTGCAAACGTCACCTTGTCTTCCTCATTACACTTGGAGAGTTTAAACGCTTTCTCCACATTCGCGACCCAGTCCATAGCCTTAACAGGATCAGATGACCCCGCAAACGTACGAGCTCCACACTTTTTGAAATCAACAAACGTACACTCACGTCCTACCTTAACGTGATGGTCAGAAGAGTCAGTCTCACTTTCATCAAAGGACACATGTCTATGCTTCCTCTTCCTGTCTTTCTTTGGCTTTGCTAACATTTCTTCCTTATGCTTCAGTTCTAATTCTTGTAACTTAAGTTCCCGCAACCTAAGTTCTTCTTCACGGCGCTTAAATTCCATTTCACGCTGGTTAACTTCATCAGTCTGCATCACTGCTTTACCCTTGGTCAACAGATCCTTAATCTCCCTAAATCTGTCTTCAACTGCCATATCAGTCTGCAGTCGGTTCCTATCCATCATAAGCTGCATTTGCCTACGGTTATCCTCATTCAACTTATGAACGAGGTCAATCAATTGAGCCTGCTGGGGAGGCACAGGTCATTAGCAGTGTTCTCAGGGTCAGTGCCTAAGTCCTCTACGTGAACAGATTCTTTGTGTTGATCAGCTGCAGCATCAGCAGCTTTATCAACCCTTGAGGAACCGGCATCAGTCGGATTCTTATCAGCCATTGGCTGAAAATATAAAGGAAATAGCTATTATTTCCTGATTCAATAAGCACAATTCAAGTCATAATTCCTACATCAGATAATCATATCTAAATTTATAGATATGAAGGCAGTCAGTCAATCAGGCAGATACAAAGTCAAGTCAAAGTCAAGTCAAGGTCAAGTCAGTATTAAGCAGTCAATCCCTTCCCATTCCTATCAGTCATCATTTGCCTATCTTAGGTCAAATTGTGTGGGTAGTCTTTTACAAATTAGGTTACCCTAGGCCTCGGTGACTTGTTCGGGAATTCAGAGTCACATAGTCCATACCATACCAGTAGTTTAAGTATCGGGTGGCCAATCCGATGATTAAACTGCTGCTCTGATACCAACTTTGTAACATCCAATTTTCCACAAACAATACACGTCATAATATTTCATTTCATAAATAATATTAATTGTTTGATACCACAGGCCCATCAGCAAAATACTTAATTACAACAATAATTTAAAAATCAAATGGTGGTCTAACTAGCTTCTAAATCTTCAATCAGAGTGCGGAAGACTGAACAAGCTACCCGAGACCGCATCGTCTTTACAAAATAGGCATCATCAAAAGTCCAAGGTCTGCTATTCATCAAAATCCAGATCCACTTAGCCTGGGATGAACTACCTGCTATGATCTTGCCTTTATCAGCTTTTCCTGAAAAGGAGTTGTCATGACAGAGTAAGCTACAAAGCTTAGTGAGTTAACAGAGTTCCACTAAATACCACACACATATATAACATACTATCAGATCCTGTCGGTCAACACGTCAGAGACGGTAATTAGGTTGGGAGACAACCCGGTCAGTATTCCCATATGTAAGGCCGAAGCCCTACGGGAAATGTATGGAAACAAGTCAGATGGGAAAGGAATCTGCAGAATTCCCCCCTGTGAATGGAGATGTCACATTCGGTCCGGT
>JAANYP010000659.1:70177-88748 GCA_020465985.1 Centrapalus pauciflorus | reverse complement strand
ACAGATTTGCATTACTTACTTGCATATGTTTCGGTACTTATTGGTGATTATTACTGACTTGTATGGAAACATATGCTGCTGCTTGTTTCTTGATTACTTAATTATATGTTAAGAACGTATGATAGACACTGCTGAAACTGGACAACTACTGATGCATGTTCCTTGATTACTTGCATTGCTCAGGACCGCTGTGAGTGATAGATTGCATTACTTACTTGCATATCTTTCGGTACTTATTGGTGATTATTACTGACTTGTATGGAAGCATCTGCTGCTGCTTGTTTCTTGATTACTTAATTGTATGTTAGGAACGTATGATAGACACTGCTGAAACTGGACAACTACTTATGCATGTTCCTTGATTACTGGGATTGCGCAGGACCGCTGTGAGTGATAGATTGCATTACTTACTTGCATATGTTTCGGTACTTATTGGTGATTATTTCCAGACTTGTATGGAAACATCTGCTGCTGCTTGTTCCTTGATTACTTAATTGTATGTTAGGAACGTATGATAGACACTGCTGAAACTGGACAACTACTTATGCATGTTCCTTGATTACTGGGATTGCTCAGGACCGCTGTGAGTGACGGATTGCATTACTTACTTGCATATGTTTCGGTACTTATTGGTGATTATTACTGACTTGTATGGAAACATCTGCTGCTGCTTGTTTCTTGATTACTTAATTGTATGTTAGGAACGTATGATAGACACTGCTGAAATTGGACAACTACTGATGCATGTTCCTTGATTACTTGCATTGCTCAGGACCGCTGTGAGTGATAGATTGCATTACTTACTTGCATATGTTTCGGTACTTATTGGTGATTATTACAGACTTGTATGGAAACATCTGCTGCTGCTTGTTTCTTGATGACTTAATTGTATGTTAGGAACGTATGATAGACACTGCTGAAACTGGACAACTACTTATGCATGTTCCTTGATTACTGGGATTGCTCAGGATCGCTGTGAGTGACGGATTGCATTACTTACTTGCATATGTTTCGGTACTTATTGGTGATTATTACTGACTTGTATGGAAACATCTGCTGCTGCTTGTTTCTTGATTACTTAATTGTATGTTAGGAACGTATGATAGACACTGCTGAAATTGGACAACTACTGATGCATGTTCCTTGATTACTTGCATTGCTCACGACCGCTGTGAGTGATAGATTGCATTACTTACTTGCATATGTTTCGGTACTTATTGGTGATTATTACTGACTTGTATGGAAGCATCTGCTGCTGCTTGTTTCTTGATGACTTAATTGTATGTTAGGAACGTATGATAGACACTGCTGAAACTGGACAACTACTTATGCATGTTCCTTGATTACTGGGATTGCTCAGGACCGCTGTGAGTGACAGATTGCATTAATTACTTGCATATGTTTCGGTACTTATTGGTGATTATTACTGATTTGTATGGAAACATATGTTGTTGCTTGTTTCTTGATTACTTAATTGTATGTTAGGAACGTATGATAGACACTGCTGAAACCGGACAACTACTAATGCATGTTCCTTGATTACTTGCATTGCTCAGGACCGCTGTGAGTGATAGATTGCATTACCTACTTGCATATGTTTCGGTACTTATTGGTGATTATTACTGACTTGATTGGAAACATCTGCTGCTGCTTGTTTCTTGATTACTTAATTGTATGTTAGGAACGTATGATAGACACTGCTGAAACTGGACAACTACTGATGCATGTTCCTTGATTACTGGGATTGCTCAGGACCACTGTGAGTGATACATTGCATTACTTACTTGCATATGTTTCGGTACTTATTGGTGATTATAGACTGACTTGTATGGAAACATCTGCTGCTGCGTGTTCCTTGATTACTTAATAGTATGTTAGGAACGTATGATAGACACTGCTGAAACTGGGCAACTACTGATGCATGTTCCTTGATTACTTGCATTGCTCAGGACCGCTGTGAGTGATAGATTGCATTACTTACTTGCATATGTTTCGGTACTTATTGGTGATTATTACAGACTTGTATGGAAGCATCTGCTGCTGCTTGTTTCTTGATTACTTAATT
This sequence comes from Centrapalus pauciflorus, assembly GCA_020465985.1. Lineage (NCBI taxonomy): Eukaryota > Viridiplantae > Streptophyta > Magnoliopsida > Asterales > Asteraceae > Centrapalus > Centrapalus pauciflorus. The sequence goes on along the minus strand of JAANYP010000659.1, from coordinate 86,683 downwards.
GTATGTTAGGAACGTATGATAGACACTGCTGAAACTGGACAACTACTTATGCATGTTCCTTGATTACTGGGATTGCTCAGGACCGCTGTGAGTGACGGATTGCATTACTTACTTGCATATGTTTCGGTAGTTATTGGTGATTATTACTGACTTGTATGGAAACATCTGCTGCTGCTTGTTTCTTGATTACTTAATTGTATGTTAGGAACGTATGATAGACACTCCTGAAATTGGACAACTACTGATGCATGTTCCTTGATTAATTGCATTGCTCAGGATCGCTGTGAGTGATAGATTGCATTACTTACTTGCATATGTTTCGGTACTTACTGGTGATTATTACTGACTTGTATGGAAGCATCTGCTGCTGCTTGTTTCTTGATGACTTAATTGTATGTTAGGAACGTATGATAGACACTGCTGAAACTGGACAACTACTTATGCATGTTCCTTGATTACTGGGATTGCTCAGGACCGCTGTGAGTGACAGATTGCATTACTTACTTGCATATGTTTCGGTACTTATTGGTGATTATTACTGACTTGTATGGAAACATATGTTGTTGCTTGTTTCTTGATTACTTAATTGTATGTTAGGAACGTATGATAGACACTGCTGAAACTGGACAACTACTGATGCATGTTCCTTGATTACTGGGATTGCTCAGGACCACTGTGAGTGATACATTGCATTACTTACTTGCATATGTTTCGGTACTTATTGGTGATTATTTACTGACTTGTATGGAAACATCTGCTGCTGCGTGTTCCTTGATTACTTAATAGTATGTTAGGAACGTATGATAGACACTGCTGAAACTGGACAACTACTGATGCATGTTCCTTGATTACTTGCATTGCTCACGACCGCTGGGAGTGACAGATTGCATTACTTACTTGCATATGTTTCGGTACTTATTGGTGATTATTACTTACTTGTATGGAAACATCTGTTGTTGCTTGTTTCTTGATTACTTAATTGTATGTTAGGAACGTATGATAGACACTGCTGAAACTGGACAACTAATGATCCATGTTCCTTGATTACTTGCATTGCTCAGGACCGCCGTGAGTGATAGATTGCATTACTTACTTGCATATGTTTCGGTACTTATTGGTGATTATTTACTGACTTGTATGGAAACATCTGCTGCTGCGTGTTCCTTGATTACTTAATTGTATGTTAGGAACGTATGATAGACACTGCTGAAATTGGACAACTACTGATGCATGTTCCTTGATTACTTGCATTGCTCAGGACCGCTGTGAGTGATAGATTGCATTACTTACTTGCATATGTTTCGGTACTTATTGGTGATTATTACTGACTTGTATGGAAGCATCTGCTGCTGCTTGTTTCTTGATGACTTAATTGTATGTTAGGAACGTATGATAGACACTGCTGAAACTGGACAACTACTTATGCATGTTCCTTGATTACTGGGATTGCTCAGGACCGCTGTGAGTGACAGATTGCATTAATTACTTGCATATGTTTCGGTACTTATTGGTGATTATTACTGATTTGTATGGAAACATATGTTGTTGCTTGTTTCTTGATTACTTAATTGTATGTTAGGAACGTATGATAGACACTGCTGAAACCGGACAACTACTAATGCATGTTCCTTGATTACTTGCATTGCTCAGGACCGCTGTGAGTGATAGATTGCATTACCTACTTGCATATGTTTCGGTACTTATTGGTGATTATTACTGACTTGATTGGAAACATCTGCTGCTGCTTGTTTCTTGATTACTTAATTGTATGTTAGGAACGTATGATAGACACTGCTGAAACTGGACAACTACTGATGCATGTTCCTTGATTACTGGGATTGCTCAGGACCACTGTGAGTGATACATTGCATTACTTACTTGCATATGTTTCGGTACTTATTGGTGATTATAGACTGACTTGTATGGAAACATCTGCTGCTGCGTGTTCCTTGATTACTTAATAGTATGTTAGGAACGTATGATAGACACTGCTGAAACTGGGCAACTACTGATGCATGTTCCTTGATTACTTGCATTGCTCAGGACCGCTGTGAGTGATAGATTGCATTACTTACTTGCATATGTTTCGGTACTTATTGGTGATTATTACAGACTTGTATGGAAGCATCTGCTGCTGCTTGTTTCTTGATTACTTAATTGTATGTTAGGAACGTATGATAGACACTGCTGAAACTGGACAACTACTTATGCATGTTCCTTGATTACTGGGATTGCTCAGGACCGCTGTGAGTGACGGATTGCATTACTTACTTGCATATGTTTCGGTAGTTATTGGTGATTATTACTGACTTGTATGGAAACATCTGCTGCTGCTTGTTTCTTGATTACTTAATTGTATGTTAGGAACGTATGATAGACACTCCTGAAATTGGACAACTACTGATGCATGTTCCTTGATTAATTGCATTGCTCAGGATCGCTGTGAGTGATAGATTGCATTACTTACTTGCATATGTTTCGGTACTTACTGGTGATTATTACTGACTTGTATGGAAGCATCTGCTGTTGCTTGTTTCTTGATGACTTAATTGTATGTTAGGAACGTATGATAGACACTGCTGAAACTGGACAACTACTTATGCATGTTCCTTGATTACTGGGATTGCTCAGGACCGCTGTGAGTGACAGATTGCATTACTTACTTGCATATGTTTCGGTACTTATTGGTGATTATTACTGACTTGTATGGAAACATATGTTGTTGCTTGTTTCTTGATTACTTAATTGTATGTTAGGAACGTATGATAGACACTGCTGAAACTGGACAACTACTGATGCATGTTCCTTGATTACTGGGATTGCTCAGGACCACTGTGAGTGATACATTGCATTACTTACTTGCATATGTTTCGGTACTTATTGGTGATTATTTACTGACTTGTATGGAAACATCTGCTGCTGCGTGTTCCTTGATTACTTAATAGTATGTTAGGAACGTATGATAGACACTGCTGAAACTGGACAACTACTGATGCATGTTCCTTGATTACTTGCATTGCTCACGACCGCTGGGAGTGACAGATTGCATTACTTACTTGCATATGTTTCGGTACTTATTGGTGATTATTACTTACTTGTATGGAAACATCTGTTGTTGCTTGTTTCTTGATTACTTAATTGTATGTTAGGAACATATGATAGACACTGCTGAAACTGGACAACTAATGATCCATGTTCCTTGATTACTTGCATTGCTCAGGACCGCCGTGAGTGATAGATTGTATTACTTACTTGCATATGTTTCGGTACTTATTGGTGATTATTTACTGACTTGTATGGAAACATCTGCTGCTGCGTGTTCCTTGATTACTTAATTGTATGTTAGGTACGTATGATAGACACTGCTGAAACTGGACAACTACTGATGCATGTTCCTTGGTTACTGGGATTGCTCAGGACCGCTGTGAGTGACAGATTGCATTACTTACTTGCATATGTTTCGGTACTTATTGGTGATTATTACTGACTTGTATGGAAACATATGTTGTTGCTTGTTTCTTGATTACTTAATTGTATGTTAGGAATGTATGATAGACACTGCTGAAATTGGACAACTACTGATGCATGTTCCTTGATTAATTGCATTGCTCAGGACCGCTGTGAGTGATAGATTGCATTACTTACTTGCATATGTTACGGTACTTATTGGTGATTATTACTGACTTGTATGGAAGCATCTGCTACTGCTTGTTTCTTGATGACTTAATTGTATGTTAGGAACGTATGATAGACACTGCTGAAACTGGACAACTACTTATGCATGTTCCTTGATTACTGGGGTTGCTCAGGACCGCTGTGAGTGACAGATTGCATTACTTACTTGCATATGTTTCGGTACTTATTGGTGATTATTACTGACTTGTATGGAAACATCTGCTGCTGCTTGTTTCTTGATTACTTAATTGTATGTTAGGAACGTATGATAGACACTGCTGAAACTGGACAACTACTGATGCATGTTCCTTGATTACTGGGATTGCTCAGGACCACTGTGAGTGATACATTGCATTACTTACTTGCATATGTTTCGGTACTTATTGGTGATTATTTACTGACTTGCATGGAAACATCTGCTGCTGCGTGTTTCTTGATTACTAAATAGTATGTTAGGAACGTATGATAGACACTGCTGAAACTGGACAACTACTGATGCATGTTCCTTGATTACTTGCATTGCTCACGACCGATGGGAGTGACAGATTGCATTACTTACTTGCATATGTTTCGGTACTTATTGGTGATTATTACTGACTTGTATGGAATCATCTGTTGTTGCTTGTTTCTTGATTACTTAATTGTATGTTAGGAACGTATGATAGACACTGCTGAAACTGGACAACTAATGATCCATGTTCCTTGATTACTTGCATTGCTCAGGACCGCCGTGAGTGATAGATTGTATTACTTACTTGCATATGTTTCGGTACTTATTGGTGATTATTTACTGACTTGTATGCAAACATCTGCTGCTGCGTGTTCCTTGATTACTTAATTGTATGTTAGGTACGTGTGATAGACACTGCTGAAACTGGACAACTACTGATGCATGTTCCTTGATTACTGGGATTGCTCAGGACCGCTGTGAGTGACAGATTGCATTACTTACTTGCATATGTTTCGGTACTTATTGGTGATTAAAACTGACTTGTATGGAAACATATGTTGTTGCTTGTTTCTTGATTACTTAATTGTATGTTAGGAATGTATGATAGACACTGCTGAAATTGGACAACTACTGATGCATGTTCCTTGATTACTTGCATTGCTCAGGACCGCTGTGAGTGATAGATTGCATTACTTACTTGCATATGTTTCGGTACTTACTGGTGATTATTACTGACTTATATGGAAGCATCTGCTGCTGCTTGTTTCTTGATGACTTAATTGTATGTTAGGAACGTATGATAGACACTGCTGAAACTGGAGAACTACTTATGCATGTTCCTTGATTACTGGGATTGCTCAGGACCGCTGTGAGTGACAGATTGCATTACTTACTTGCATATGTTTCGGTACTTATTGGTGATTATTACTGACTTGTATGGAAACATATGTTGTTGCTTGTTTCTTGATTACTTAATTGTATGTTAGGAACGTATGATAGACACTGCTGAAATTGGACAACTACTGATGCATGTTCCTTGATTACTTGCATTGCTCAGGACCGCTGTGAGTGATAGATTGCATTACTTACTTGCATATGTTTCGGTACTTATTGGTGATTATTTACTGACTTGTATGGAAACATCTGCTGCTGCGTGTTCCTTGATTACTTAATTGTATGTTAGGAACGTATGATAGACACTGCTGAAACTGGACAACTACTGATGCATGTTCCTTGATTACTTGCATTGCTCAGGACCGCTGTGAGTGATAGATTGCATTACTTACTTGCATATCTTTCGGTACTTATTAGTGATTATTACTGACTTGTATGGAAGCATCTGCTGCTGCTTGTTTCTTGATTACTTAATTGTATGTTAGGAACGCATGATAGACACTGCTGAAACTGGACAACTACTTATGCATGTTCCTTGATTACTGGGATTGCTCAGGACCGCTGTGAGTGATAGATTGCATTACTTACTTGCATATGTTTCGGTACTTATTGGTGATTATTTCCAGACTTGTATGGAAACATCTGCTGCTGCGTGTTCCTTGATTACTTAATTGTATGTTAGGAACGTATGATAGACACTGCTGAAACTGGACAACTACTGATGCATGTTCCTTGATTACTTGCATCGCTCAGGACCGCTGTGAGTGATAGATTGCATTACTTACTTGCATATGTTTCGGTACTTATTGGTGATTATTACTGACTTGTATGGAAGCATCTGTTGTTGCTTGTTTCTTGATTACTTAATTGTATGTTAGGAACGTATGATAGACACTGCTGAAACTGGACAACTACTGATGCTTGTTCCTTGATTACTTGCATTGCTCAGGACCGCTGTGAGTGATAGATTGCATTACTTACTTGCATATGTTTCGGTACTTATTGGTGATTATTACTGACTTGTATGGAAACATCTGCTGCTGCTTGTTTCTTTATTACTTAATTTTATGTTAGGTACGTATGATAGACACTGCTGAATCTGGACAACTACAGATGCATGTTCCTTGATTACTGGGATAGCTCAGGACCGCTGTGAGTGATAGATTGCATTACTTACTTGCATAAGTTTCGGTACTTATTGGTGATTATTTACTGACTTGTATGGAAACATCTGCTGCTGCTTGTTTCTTGATTACTTAATTGTATGTTAGGAACGTATGATAGACACTGCTGAAACTGGACAACTGCTAGAGCGTGTTCCTTAATTACTTGCATTGCTCGGGACCGCTATGAGTGACAGATTGCATTACTTACTTGCATATGTTTCGGTACATATTGGAGATTGTTACTGACTTTATGGAAACATCTGCTGTTGCGTGTTCCTTGATTACTTAATTGTATGTTAGGAACGTATGATAGACACTGCTGAAACTGGACAACTACTGATGCATGTTCCTTGATTACTTGCATAGCTCAGGACCGCTGTGAGTGACAGATTGCATTACTTACTTGCATATGTTTCGGTACTTATTGGTGATTATTACTGACTTGTATGGAAACATCTGCTGCTGCTTGTTTCTTGATTACTTAATTGTATGTTAGGAACGTATGATAGACACTGCTGAAACTGGACAACTACTGATGCATGTTCCTTGATTACTTGCATTGCTCTGGACCGCTGTGAGTGACAGATTGCATTACTTACTTGCATATGTTTCGGTACTTATTGGTGATTCTTACTGACTTGTATGGAAACATCTGCTGCTGTGTGTTCCTTGATTACTTAATTGTATGTTAGGAACGTATGATAGACACTGCTGAAACTGGACAACTACTGATGCATGTTCCTTGATTACTTGCATTGCTCAGGACCGCTGTGAGTGATAGATTGCATTACTTACTTGCATATGTTTCGGTACTTATTGGTGATTATTACTGACTTGTATGGAAACATCTGCTGCTGCTTGTTTCTTGATTACTTAATTGTATGTTAGGAACGTATGATAGACAATGTTGAAACTGGACAACTGCTGTTGCATGTTCCTTTATTACTGGGATTGCTCAGGACCGCTGTGAGTAATAGATTGCATTACTTACTTGCATATGTTTCGGTACTTATTGGTGATTATTTACTGACTTGTATGGAAACATCTGCTGCTGCGTGTTCCTTGATTACTTAATAGTATGTTAGGAACGTATGATAGACACTGCTGAAACGGGACAACTACTGATGCATGTTCCTTGATTACTTGCGTTGCTCAGGACCGGTGTGAGTGACAGATTGCATAACTTACTTGCATATGTTTCGGTACTTATTGGTGATTATTACTGACTTGTATCGAAACATCTGCTGTTGCTTGTTTCTTTATTACTTAATTGTATGTTAGGAACGTATGATAGACACTGCTGAAACTGGACAACTACTGATGCATGTTCCTTGATTACTTGCATTGCTCAGGACCGCTATGAGTGACAGATTGCATTACTTACATGCATATGTTTCGGTACATATTGGTGATTGTTACTGACTTGTATGGAAACATCTGCTGGTGCCTGTTCCTTGATTACTTAATTGTATGTAAGGAACGTATGAAAGACACTGCTGAAAGTGTTCAACTGCTGCTGCATGTTCCTTGATTACTTGCATTGCTCACGACCGCTGTGAGTGACCGATTGCATTACTTACTTGCATATGTTTCGGTAAATATTGGTGATTCTTACTGACTTGTATGGAAACATCTGCTGCTGCGTGTTCCTTGATTACTTAATTGTATGTTAGGAACGTACGATAGACACTGCTGAAACTGGAAAACTACTGATGCATGTTCCTTGATTACTTGCATTGCTCAGGACCGCTGTGAGTGGCAGATTGCATTACTTACTTGCATATGTTTCGGTACTTATTGGTGATTATCACTGACTTGTATGGAAACATCTGCTGTTGCTTGTTTCTTGATTACTTAATTGTATGTTAGGAACGTATGATAGACACTGCTGAAACTGGACAACTAATGATGCATGTGCCTTGATTACTTGCATTGCTCAGGACCGTCGTGAGTGATAGATTGCATTACTTACTTGCATATGTTTCGGTACTTATTGGGGATTATTTACTGACTTGTATGGAAACATCTGCTGCTGCTTGTTTCTTGATTACTTAATTGTATGTTAGGAACGTATGATAGACACTGCTGAAACTGGACAACTACTGATGCATGTTCCTTGATTACTTGCGTTACTCAGGACCGGTGTGAGTGACAGATTGCATTACTTACTTGCATATGTTTCGGTACTTATTGGTGATTGTTACTGACTTGTATGGAAACATCTGCTGCTGCTTGTTCCTTGATTTCTTAATTGTATATTAGGAACGTATAATAGACAATGTTGAAACTGGACAACTGCTGTTGCATGTTCCTTGATTACTTGCATTGCTCAGGACCGCTATGAGTGACAGATTGCATTACTTACTTGCATATGTTTCGGTACATATTGGTGATTGTTACTGACTTGTATGGAAACATCTGCTGGTGCCTGTTCCTTGATTACTTAATTGTATGTAAGGAACGTATGAAAGACACTGCTGAAAGTGTTCAACTGCTGTTGCATGTTCCTTGATTACTTGCATTGCTCACGACCGCTGTGAGTGACCGATTGCATTACTTACTTGCATATGTTTCGGTACATATTGGTGATTCTTACTGACTTGTATGGAAACATCTGCTGCTGCGTGTTCCTTGATTACTTAATTGTATGTTAGGAACGTATGATAGACACTGCTGAAACTGGACAACTACTGATGCATGTTCCTTGATTACTTGCATTGCTCAGGACCGCTGTGACTGACAGATTGCATTACTTACTTGCATATGTTTCGGTACTTATTGGTGATTATTACTGACTTGTATGGAAACATCTGCTGCTGCTTGTTTCTTGATTACTTAATTGTATGTTAGGAACGTATGATAGACACTGCTGAAACTGGACAACTAATGATGCATGTTCCTTGATTACTTGCATTGCTCAGGACCGCCGTTAGTGATAGATTGCATTACTTACTTGCATATGTTTCGGTACTTATTGGTGATTATTTACTGACTTGTATGGAAACATCTGCTGCTGCGTGTTCCTTGATTACTTAATTGTATGTTAGGTACGTATGATAGACACTGCTGAAATTGGACAACTACTGTTGCATGTTCCTTGATTACTGGGATTGCTCAGGACCGCTGTGAGTGATAGATTGCATTACTTACTTCCATATGTTTCGGTACTTATTGGTGATTATTACTGACTTGTATGGAAACATCTGCTACTGCTTGTTTCTTGATTACTGAATTGTATGTTAGGAACGTATGATAGACACAGCTGAAACTGGACAACTACTGATGCATGTTCCTTGATTACTGCGATTGCTCAGGACCGCTGTGAGTGATAGATTGCATTACTTACTTGCATATGTTTCGGTACTTATTGGTGATTATTACTGACTTGTATGGAGACATCTGCTGCTGCTTGTTTCTTGATTACTTAATTGTATGTTAGGAACGTATGATAGACAATGTTGAAACTGGACAACTGCTGTTGCATGTTCCTTGATTACTGGGATTGCTCAGGACCGCTGTGAGTAATAGATTGCATTACTTACTTGCATATGTTTCGGTACTTATTGGTGATTATTTACTGACTTGTATGGAAACATCTGCTGCTGCGTGTTCCTTGATTACTTAATAGTATGTTAGGAACGTATGATAGACACTGCTGAAACTGGACAACTACTGATGCATGTTCCTTGATTACTTGCATTGCTCAGGACCGCTGTGAGTGACAGATTGCATTACTTACTTGCATATGTTTCGGTACTTATTGGTGATTGTTACTGACTTGTATGGAAACATCTGCTGTTGCTTGTTTCTTGATTACTTAATTGTATGTTAGGAACGTATGATAGACACTGCTGAAACTGGACAACTACTGATGCATGTTCCTTGATTACTTGCATTGCTCACGACCACTGTGAGTGACCGATTGCATTACTTACTTGCATATGTTTCGTTACTTATTGGCGATTGTTACTGACTTGTATGGAAACATTTGCTGCTGCTTGTTCCTTGATTTATTAATTGTATATTAGGAACGTATAATAGACAATGTTGAAACTGGACAACTGCTGTTGCATGTTCCTTGATTACTTGCATTGCTCAGGACCGCTGTGAGTGGCAGATTGCATTACTTACTTGCATATGTTTCGGTACTTATTGGTGATTGTCACTGACTTGTATGGAAACATCTGCTGTTGCTTGTTTCTTGATTACTTAATTGTATGTTAGGAACGTATGATAGACACTGCTGAAACTGGACAACTAATGATGCATGTTCCTTGATTACTTGCATTGCTCAGGACCGTCGTGAGTGATAGATTGCATTACTTATTTGCATATGTTTCGGTACTTATTGGTGATTATTTACTGACTTGTATGGAAACATCTGCTGCTGCTTGTTTCTTGATTACTTAATTGTATGTTAGGAACGTATGATAGACACTGCTGAAACTGGACAACTGCTAGAGCATGTTCCTTCATTACTTGCATTGCTCAGGACCGCTATTAGTGACAGATTGCATTACTTACTTGTATATGTTTCGGTACATATTGGTGATTGTTACTGACTTGGATGGAAACATCTGTTGCTGCGTGTTCCTTGATTACTTAATTGTATGTTAGGAACGTATGTAGACACTGCTGAAACTGGACAACTACTGATGCATGTTCCTTGATTACTTGCATTGCTCAGGTTCGCTGTGAGTGACAGATTTCATTACTTACTTGCATATGTTTCGGTACATATTGGTGATTGTTACTGACTTGTATGGAAACATCTGCTGCTGCTTGTTCATGGACTACTTAATTGTATGTTAGGAACATATGATAGACACTGCTGAAACAGGACAACTGATGCATGTTCCTTGATTACTTGCATTGCTCAGGACCGCTGTGAGTGACAGATCGCATTACTTACTTGCATATGTTTCGGTACTTATTGGTGATGATTACTGACTTGAATGGAAACATCTGCTGCTTGTTTCTTGATTACTTAATTGTATGTTAGGAACCTATGACAGACACTGCTGAAACTGGACAACTGCTGCTGCATGTTCCTTGATTACTTGAATTGCTCACGACCGCTGTGAGTGACCGATTGCATTACTTACTTGCATATGTTTCGTTACTTATTGGCGATTGTTACTGACTTGTATGGAAACATTTGCTGCTGCTTGTTCCTTGATTTCTTAATTGTATATTAGGAACGTATAATAGACAATGTTGAAACTGGACAACTGCTGTTGCATGTTCCTTGATTACTTGCATTGCTCAGGACCACTATGAGTGACAGATTGCATTACTTACTTGCATATGTTTCGGTACATATTGGTGATTGTTACTGACTTGTATGGATACATCTGCTGGTGCCTGTTCCTTGATTACTTAATTGTATGTAAGGAACGTATGAAAGACACTGCTGAAAGTGTTCAACTGCTGCTGCATGTTCCTTGATTACTTGCATTGCTCACGACCGCTGTGAGTGACCGATTGCATTACTTACTTGCATATGTTTTTCGGTACATATTGGTGATTCTTACTGACTTGTATGGAAACATCTGCTGCTGCGTGTTCCTTGATTACTTAATTGTATGTTAGGAACGTATGATAGACACTGCTGAAACTGGACAACTACTGATGCATGTTCCTTGATTACTTGCATTGCTCAGGACCGCTGTGAGTGACAGATTGCATTACTTACATGCATATGTTTCGGTACTTATTGGTGATTATTACTGACTTGTATGGAAACATCTGCTGCTGCTTGTTTCTTGATTACTTAATTGTATGTTAGGAACGTATGATAGACACTGCTGAAACTGGACAACTACTAATGCATGTTCCTTGATTACTTGCATTCCTGAGGACCGCTGTGAGTGAGAGATTGCATCACTTACTTGCATATGTTTCGGTACTTATTGGTGATTATTACTGACTTGTATGGAAACATCTGCTGCTGCTTGTTTCTTGATTACTTAATTGTATGTTAGGAACGTATGATAGACACTGCTGAAACTGGACAACTACTTATGCATGTTCCTTGATTACTGGGATTGCTCAGGACCGCTGTGAGTGATAGATTGCATTACTTACTTGCATATGTTTCGGTACTTATTGGTGATTATTTACTGACTTGTATGGAAACATCTGCTGCTGCGTGTTCCTTGATTACTTAATTGTATGTTAGGAACGTATGATAGACACTTGTTGAAACTGAAAACAACTACTGAATGGAATGTTTCCTTGATTACTTGCATCGCTCAGAGACCGCTGTGAAGTGACAGATTGCCTTACTTAACTTTGCATATGTTTCGGTACTTATTGGTGATTATTTACTGACTTGTATGGAAGGATCTGTTTGTTGCTTGTTCCTGATTACTTAATTGTAATGTTAGGAACGTACTGATAGACACTGCTAGAATACTGGACAACTACTGAATGCTTGTTCCTTGATTACTTGGCATTGCTCCAGGACCGCTGTGAAGTGAATCAGATTGCATTACTTACTTGCAATATGTTTCGGTACATATTGGGTGATTATTACTGGCTTGTATGAACATCTGCTAGCTAGCTTGGTTCTTGATTACTTAATTGTATGTTAGGGCCGTATGATAGACACTGCTGAAACTGGACACTACTGTGAATGTTAGTTGATTACTTGCAATCGCTCAGGACCGCTGTGAGTTGACAGATTTGGGGCATTACTTACTTGCATATGTTTCGGTACTTATTGGTGATTATTACTGTCTTGTATGGAAGCATCTGTTGTTGCTTGTTTCTTGATTACTTAATTGTATGTTAGGAACGTATGATAGACACTGCTGAAACTGGACAACTACTGATGCTTGTTCCTTGATTACTTGCATTGCTCAGGACCGCTGTGAGTGATAGATTGCATTACTTACTTGCATATGTTTCGGTACTTATTGGTGATTATTACTGACTTGTATGGAAACATCTGCTGCTGCTTGTTTCTTGATTACTTAATTGTATGTCAGGAACGTATGATAGACAATGTTGAAACTGGACAACTGCTGTTGCATGTTAATTGATTACTGGGATTGCTCAGGACCGCTGTGAGTAATAGATTGCATTACTTACTTGCATATGTTTCGGTACTTATTGGTGATTATTTAATGACTTGTATGGAAACATCTGCTGCTGCGTGTTCCTTGATTACTTAATAGTATGTTAGGAACGTATGATAGACACTGCTGAAACTGGACAACTACTGATGCATGTTCCTTGATTACTTGCGTTGCTCAGGACCGGTGTGAGTGACCGATTGCATTACTTACTTGCATATGTTTCGGTAGCAACTAATTGGGTTGATTTCTTACTGACTTTGTATGGAAACTCTGCTGCTCGCGTGTTCCTTGATTACTTAAATTGTATGTTTACGGAACGTATGATAGACACTGCTGAAACTGACCAACTACTGATGCATGTTCCGTTGATTATTGCATTGGCTCAGGACCGCTGTGAGTGGACGATTGCATTAACTTACTTGCATATGTTTTTCGGTAACTTATTGGTGATTATTACTGACTTTTGGTATGGAAACATCTGCTGCTGCTTGTTTCTTTGATTACTTAATTGTATGTTAGAAACGTATGATAGACACTGCTGAAACTGGACAACTACTAATGCATGTTCCTTGATTACTTGCATTCCTGAGGACCGCTGTGAGTGAGAGATTGCATCACTTACTTGCATATGTTTCGGTACTTATTGGTGATTATTACTGACTTGTATGGAAACATCTGCTGCTGCTTGTTTCTTGATTACTTAATTGTATGTTAGGAACGTATGATAGACACTGCTGAAACTGGATAACTACTGATGCATGTTCCTTGATTACTGGGATTGCTCAGGACCGCTGTGAGTGATAGATTGCATTACTTACTTGCATATGTTTCGGTACTTATTGGTGATTATTTACTGACTTGTATGGAAACATCTGCTGCTGCGTGTTCCTTGATTACTTAATTGTATGTTAGGAACGTATGATAGACACTGCTGAAACTGGACAACTACTGATGAATGTTCCTTGATTACTTGCATCGCTCAGGACTGCTGTGAGTGACAGATTGCATTACTTACTTGCATATGTTTCGGTACTTATTGGTGATTATTACTGACTTGTATGGAAGGATCTGTTGTTGCTTGTTTCTTGATTACTTAATTGTATGTTAGGAACGTATGATAGACACTGCTGAAACTGGACAACTACTGATGCTTGTTCCTTGATTACTTGCATTGCTCAGGACCGCTGTGAGTGATAGATTGCATTAATTACTTGCATATGTTTCGGTACTTATTGGTGATTATTACTGACTTGTATGGAAACATCTGCTGCTGCTTGTTTCTTGATTACTTAATTGTATGTTAGGAACGTATGATAGACACTGCTGAAACTGGACAACTACTGATACATGTTCCTTGATTACTGGGATTGCTCAGGACCGCTGTGAGTGATAGATTGCATTACTTACTTGCATATGTTTCGGTACTTATTGGTGATTATTTACTGACTAGTATGGAAACATCTGCTGCTGCGTGTTCCTTGATTACTTAATAGTATGTTAGGAACGTATGATAGACACTACTGAAACTGGACAACTACTGATGCATGTTCCTTGATTACTTGCATTGCTCAGGACCGCTGTGAGTGACAGATTGCATTACTTACTTGCATATGTTTCGGTACTTATTGGTGATTATTACTGACTTGTATGGAAACATCTGCTGTTGCTTGTTTCTTGATTACTTAATTGTATGTTAGGAACGTATGATAGACACTGCTGAAACTGGACAACTACTGATGCATGTTCCTTGATTACTTGCATTGCTCAGGACCGCTGTGAGTGATAGATTGCATTACTTACTTGCATATGTTTCGGTACTTATTGGTGATTATTACTGACTTGAATGGAAACATCTGCTGCTGCTGGTTTCTTGATGACTTAATTGTATGTTAGGAACATATGACAGACACTGCTGAAACTGGACAACCGCTGCTGCATGTTCCTTGATTACTTGAATTGCTCACGACCGCTGTGAGTGACCGATTGCATTACTTACTTGCATATGTTTCGTTACTTATTGGCGATTGTTACTGACTTGTATGGAAACATTTGCTGCTGCTTGTTCCTTGATTTCTTAATTGTATATTAGCAACGTATAATAGACAATGTTGAAACTGGACAACTGCTGTTGCATGTTCCTTGATTACTTGCATTGCTCAGGACCGCTATGAGTGACAGATTGCATTACTTACTTGCATATGTTTCGGTACTTATTGGTGATTATTACTGACTTGAATGGAAACATCTGCTGCTGCTGGTTTCTTGATGACTTAATTGTATGTTAGGAACATATGACAGACACTGCTGAAACTGGACAACCGCTGCTGTATGTTCCTTGATTACTTGCATTGCTCAGGACCGCTATGAGTGACAGATTGCATTACTTACTTGCATATGTTTCGGTACTTATTGGTGATTATTACTGACTTGAATGGAAACATCTGCTGCTGCTGGTTTCTTGATGACTTAATTGTATGTTAGGAACATATGACAGACACTGCTGAAACTGGACAACCGCTGCTGTATGTTCCTTGATTACTTGCATTGCTCAGGACCGCTATGAGTGACAGATTGCATTACTTACTTGCATATGTTTCGGTACTTATTGGTGATTATTACTGACTTGAATGGAAACATCTGCTGCTGCTGGTTTCTTGATTACTTAATAGTATGTTGGAACGTATGATAGGAACACTGCTGAAACTGAGACAACTACCTTGATGCCAGTTCCCCTTGATTACGTGCATTGTCTAAGGACCGCTGTGTTACACTGAAGTGACAAGATTGCATACATTACTTGGCATATCGTTCGGTACTTATTCGAGTGAGTATTACTGACTTGTATGGAAACATCTGCTGGTGCTTGTTTTCTTGATTACTTAATTGTATGTTAGGGACACGTAATGATAGACACGGCTGAAACTGGACAACTACTGATTGCATCCGTTCTTGAATACTTGCATTGCTCAGGACCGCTGGGAGTGACAAGATTGCATTACTTACTTGCATATGTTTCGGTACTTATTGGTGATTGTTACTGACTTGTATGGAAATATCTGCTGCTGCTTGTTCCTTGTTAACTTAATTATATGTTAGGAACTTATGATAGAAACTGCTGAAACTGGACAACTGCCGCTGCATTTTCCTTGATTACTTGCATTGCTCACGACCGCTGAGAGTGACAAGATTGCATTACTTACTTGCATATGTTTCGGTACATATTGGTGATTGTTACTGG
>JAANYP010000659.1:28075-69994 GCA_020465985.1 Centrapalus pauciflorus | reverse complement strand
TCGAATTCAACTAATTTCGAGTCTAATCATGGATTTTCGAATCTGTTCTACATGTTCAACGATTTTCCAGGTTTTATCAACTAAATATGAACATATATGATAGAGAAATGGTTACTAACCTTCGTCCAAGATATATCCTTCGATTAGAGGTGATTTCCAAGCAAAAACAAGTCCTAAACGGGAGCAAATTAGCTTCAAATGAAGGGGATATGAGCAAACTCGAATTTGCTCAACAAAACCGAACTAAAAGTCAGAAAAAGGGGTCGATTTTACCTTAAATCCGGACGAAATCTAACATGCAATGATAGATTCGTGTAGAGCTCGACGATCTCTAACCGATGGCGTATAAATCACGAGAATCCGACGGTTCGATTAGGAGAAATGCTAGAGAGAAGTCAAATTGTAGAGAGAGAGAGAGAGAGAGAGAGAGAGAGAGAGAGAGAGTTCTAGTCTTCCAAACCAAGGAAATGAGGAGGAGATGCTCTATTTATAGAAAATAGAGAGAAAAATCAGATTTTCTTCTGAATATCCGGAATTGACCAACTTTTATTCCTAACAATCTGGTTTGCTTTTCAGATGCAATTAATAACAAAGGAGTTCTAGATTTGCTATAATTGTCCTTTAGTCACATTTTTATTCATTTTAGTCCGTTTCGTCACTTTTAGTCTTTAAATTGTCAAGTAGCTGAATTTTAATTATTAACTTTATTTCAGCTAATTTGGGGCAACTTTTCATAATTAATTATGACTTAATATAATTAACTATTTAAGATTCATGATTTCGGTTAATTACTAATATTTGGATAAAATTGCTTTATTATCCAAAGTCTGATGCTGTAATTTATATTTAATAAATTACGGGCTGTTACAATCTTCCCCCGTTAAATTGATTCCGTCCTCGGAATCTACTAAGACAGGAATAACTTCGGATACTTTTGCCTAATCTCGTCTTCTCGTTCCCAAGTATGCGCAGATCCCTTATGGTATTTCCATTGAACTATCACCATTGGAATTTCCTTGCTGCGCAATTTCGAAACCTTATGATCGATTATACGCTCGGGCTCTTCTTCGTATCGCAACTGCTCGTCAATTTGCACGTCTTTCCATGGAATCGCAGCTTCAGCGTCAACTAAACACTTGCGAAGATTACTAACGTGAAATACATCATGAATTCCAGACATTTCGGCAGGCAACTTTAGTCTGTAGGCTTGCAATCCTACACGCTCGAGAATTTCAAAAGGACCAACAAATCGAGGACTCAACTTCCCCCGTTTGCCGAACCTTACTATTCCTTTTCTTGGCGAGACCTTCAGCAACACTTTATCTCCAACTTCAAACGCAATTGGTTTCCGTCTTCTATCATGATACTTCTTTTGTCTGTCTTGAGAGGTCTGAATACGCTGTCGAATCAACTGTAGTTGGTCGTGTGCTTCTTGCAAAATTGCTGGTCCAGAGATCGGGCGTTCACCTGTTTCCCTCCAACAGGTTGGAGTTCGGCATCGACGTCCGTACAAGAGCTGATAGGGAGGCATACCAATAGTCGAGTGATAACTATTGTTATAAGCAAACTCCACAAACGGCAGGTGAGTATCCCAACTTCCACCGAGATCAATCACACAGGCACGTAACATATCTTCTAAGTTCAAAATCGTTCTCTCACTTTGCCCGTCAGTTTCAGGATGATAGGCGGTGCTCATCTTAAGTTCGGTACCTAGTCCATTCTGAAAAACCTTCCAAAAACGAGAAGTAAATCTGCTGTCACGGTCTGATACAATAGACAATGGAACACCATGTCTAGTCACGATTTCTTTCATGTACAACTCAGCTAACTTTTCGAGGCGTTCATCTTCACGTATGGGTAGGAAATGGGCTGACTTAGTAAGTCGATCCACTATTACCCATATAGAGTCATGATTCCGCTTAGTCCTGGGCAGCTTCGTTACAAAATCCATGGTTATATGATCCCACTTCCATTCCGGGATTGGCAATGGTTGTAGTTCCCCATACGGCTTCTGATGTTCCGATTTGACTTGTAAACAAGTCATGCAATTTTCTACATATCGTCCTACGTCTTTCTTCATTCCAGGCCACCAATATTCCGTCCTCAAGTCTTGATACATTTTAGTAGAACCAGGGTGTATCGAAAATTTTGACATATGAGCCTCCGACAGAATTTGATCACGAATACCTCCTAGTCTAGGAACCCATATTCTATTCTTGAACCGTCTAAGTCCATGATTATCAAGGGTCAGCTTGGTCACATAAGTAACCATACGTTCAGATTTCAAGTTCTCATCCCGAATGGCTTCGGTTTGAGCGGCGATAATCGACTCAGGCAAGGCAGACTCCAAAACAACCGAAGTCAAAGCATAACATCGGGTATAATGGTCTTGTCCGGTTTTGCGGCTTAGGGCATTTGCTACAATGTTTGCTTTACTTGGATGGTAAAGGATTTCACAGTCATAGTCTTTAATCAATTCCATAGATCGCCTTTGACGCATATTCAGCTCTTTTTGGTCAAATATATACTTCAGACTTTTGTGATCTGTATATAACTTGCATCTAGTCCCATACAGATAATGCCGCCAAATCTTCAATGCAAAGGTCACGGCTGCAAGTTCTAAATCATGCGTCGGATAATTCTTCTCATGCGCCTTTAGCTGCCTTGATGCGTAGGCAATTACTTTATCCCTTTGCATCAACACACAGCCTAATCCCATCTTAGAAGCATCACTATAGACTACAAAATCATCATTACCCTCAGGTAAGGCCAGAATCGGTGCTTCTATTAGCTTACGTTTCAGAGTCTCAAAGGCTTGATCTTGAGATTCATTCCATTCAAACTTAACTTCTTTCTTCGTCAGACTGGTTAAAGGCACCGCAATCTTGGAGAAATCACGGATAAATCTTCGGTAATAGCCCGCTAAACCCAAGAAACTTCGAACTTCAGATACGTTTTTCGGTGCTTCCCACTTTTGAACCGCATCTACCTTCGATGGATCCACGGCTATTCCCTCACCCGAGACAATATGTCCTAAAAATTGTACCTGGCGTAACCAGAATTCACATTTGGAGAATTTTGCATAGAGTTGCTCCTTTCGTAACAATTCTAGCAATTCTCGCAAATGCATCGCATGATCAGATTCAGACTTAGAGTAAATCAAGATGTCATCAATGAAGACTATCACTGATTTATCCAGCATTGGTCTACATACCCTATTCATGAGGTCCATAAATGCTGCCGGGGCATTTGTGAGACCGAACGGCATTACTAGGAATTCAAAATGGCCATATCGAGTACGAAATGCAGTCTTCGGTACGTCAGACTCAAATACCTTGAGTTGATGATATCCAGATCGAAGATCAATCTTTGAGAAGTAGCTAGCCCCTTGCAGTTGGTCAAACAAGTCGTCAATTCTAGGCAAAGGGTATCGGTTCTTGATAGTTACTTTATTCAGCTCCCGATAATCGATACACATGCGAAAGGACCCATCCTTCTTCTTAACAAAAAGAACCGGAGCACCCCAAGGAGAAGTACTCGGACGAATAAATCCTTTTTCCAATAATTCCTGTAACTGACTCATCATTTCCTTCATTTCATTCGGAGCAAGACGGTAAGGAGCTTTCGCGATAGGAGCAGCACCCGGTACAAGGTCAATATGGAATTCGATTTGACGATCTGGTGGCAAACCAGAGATGTCACCCGGGAATACGTCAGGGAATTCTTGGACTACAGGTATTTCAGACACAGTCTTCTTAATTTCTTTAGCATCTATGGCATATGCTAAATAAGCGGAACAACCTTTGGTTAGGCACTTTCGGGCTTTCATTACAGAAATGAGACCTAAATCTCGAGTCTTTCTATCGCCATAAACATAACGTTCACTTCCTTCGGGGGTTCTAATTCTAATTATCCTTTTAGCACAAAGGATTTCAGCATTGTTTGTCATGAGCCAGTCCATTCCTATAATAACATCGAATTCTCTAATCCACATCGGTATCAGGTCAACGTCCGAGGAGAGGTCATCAATCACTAGCTTACAGGAACGAAAGACTCTATTCACAGTCACAAAGCTTGAACTAGCAGTTTCTATGTCTAAGGGTACAGATAACATTACAGGGGCAGAATCAAACTGTTTAGCAAACTTTTCAGACACATACGACAGATTAGAGCCAGAGTCAAATAGGATTAAAGCAGGTAAATCATTAACAAGAAATGTACCCGTGACGACATCAGCAGTTTCTTTAGCCTCTTCGGCTGTCATCTGAAGGATCTTGGTTGATTTCTCGGAGCTGAAGAACCCTTGACTGATTGCTGGGGTGAAGATGCAGGCGGAGGAACAAATCGGGGCCGGGTACAATCTTTAGCATGGTGCCCCAAAGTGATGCAGTTACGGCAAGCCTCACTGCGCTTGGGACATTCTGACCTATCATGACCATTCTGTCTGCAGCAGTAGCACTTAACGAACGCAGGATCGCACTTTCCTTCATGAATTTGCTTGCAGCGAGGACAAGCAGGCTTTGGCGCCGAGGTCACAGCATACGATTTAGCCTTCTTAGAAGACTGCTTATCTCCTTTCCTTGAACTTTCATTCTTCCTTTCAGCTCTCTCAGATTTTTCCTTCTTATTAGATTTAGCAATAAAAGGACATGCTCGCGCAGGATAGATTTCAAGCTCACCTACCCTAGCAATTTCAACTG
This sequence comes from Centrapalus pauciflorus, assembly GCA_020465985.1. Classification (NCBI taxonomy): domain Eukaryota; kingdom Viridiplantae; phylum Streptophyta; class Magnoliopsida; order Asterales; family Asteraceae; genus Centrapalus; species Centrapalus pauciflorus. The sequence continues at coordinate 65,294 of JAANYP010000659.1, read as the reverse complement.
CCTCAATATAACTTCTCGGTCTGCCGGATTTCACAAACTTTCGAATTTCTCTATCCAAACCATCCACAAAAAGATCCCTTCGCCTTTCATCAGTATCGACAGGGTGATCAGATAATAGCGAGAGCCTGGTAAATTCCAGCTCATAATCTGTTACGGACTTTGTACCTTGCTGAAAAGATAGCAGGGTTTTCTCCATTTGGCGTTTAACATCCTGAGGGCAGTATTTCTCCTTCAGATGAATCTTAAATTGATCCCAAGTAATGGATTTCTCCATTGCATCAGACATGGGATTTGTAATAGACTTCCACCATCGACCAGCTCCATCTTCTAACATCCCTGTTGCAAACGTGACCTTGTCTTCTTCATTACACTTAGAGAGTTTAAACGCTTTCTCCACATTAGCAACCCAGTCCATAGCTTTTACAGGATCCGATGACCCAGCAAACGTACGAGCTCCACATTTCTTAAAATCAACAAATGTACACTCACGTCCTACCTTAACGTGATGGTCGGAAGAGTCAGTCTCACTTTCATCAGATGACACATGCCTATGTTTCCTCTTTCGGTCTTTCTTGGGCTTCGCTAACATCTCTTCCCTATACTTCAGTTCTAACTCCTGCAACTTAAGTTCTCGCAACCTAAGTTCTTCTTCACGGCGCTTAAAGTCAATTTCTCGCTGATCTTCCTCACCAGATTGCATCACCGCTTTACCCTTAGTCAGCAAGTCCTTAATTTCCTTAAATCGGTCTTCAACCGCCATATCAGTCTGCAGTCGGTTCCTATCCATCATAAGCTGCATTTGCCTACGATTTTCCTCATTCAACCTATGAACGAGATCAATCAATTGAGCCTGCTGGGGAGGCACAGGCGTAGCAGTACTGCTTGAGTCATTAGCAGTATTTTCAGGGTCAGTGCCTAAGTCTTCTACATGAACAGATTCTTTGTGTTGATCAGCTGCAGTATCAGCAGCTTTACCAACAGTCGAGGTACCAGCAACATTTGGATTCTTATCAGCCATTGGCTGAAAATATAAAGGAAATAACTATTATTTCCTGATTCAAATAAGCACGATTCGAGTCATAATTCCTACGTCAGATAATCACATCTACGTTCATAGATATGAAGGCAGTCAGTCAGGCTGGCACAAAGTCAAGTCAAAGTCAAGTCAGTCAATCCCTCCCCCATCCTATCAGTCATCATTTGCCTATCTTAGGTCAAGTTGTGTGGGTAGTCCTTTACTAATTAAGTTACCCTAGGCCTCGGTGACTTGTTCGGGAATTCAGAGTCACATAGTCCATACCATACCAGTAGTTTAAGTATCGAGTGGCCAATCCGATGATTAAACTGTTGCTCTGATACCAACTTTGTAACATCCAAGTTACCACAAACAGTACACGTCATAAAATTTCATTTCATTAAGTAATAAATATTACTAATTGTTTGATACCACAGGTCCATCAGCCTGAATACTTAATTACAACAATAAGTTAAAGATCAAATGGTGGTCTAAACTAGCTTCTAAATCTTCAATCAGAGTGCGGAAGACTGAACAAGCTACCCGAGACCGCATCAGCTTTTCAAAATAGGCGTCAGCAAAAAGTCCAAAAGTCTGCTATTCATCAAATGTCCAGATTCACTTAGCCTGGGACGGACTACCTGCTATGGTCTTGCCCTTATCAGCTTTTCCTGAAAAAGAGTTGTCATGACAGAGTAAGCTAACATTGCTTAGTGAGTAAACAGAGTTCCATTAGATACCACACATATATAACATACTATCAGCTCCTGTCGGTAAGTCACTACGTCAGAGACGGCAAAAAGGTTGGGAGACAACCCAGTTTGTATTCCCCTGTGTAAGGCCGAAGCCCTACGGGAAATGTATGGAAACAAGTCATATAGGAAAGGAATCTGCAGAATTCCCTCCTGTGAATGGAGATCTCACATTCGGTCCTGTCGGATAATGCAGTATGTAGCGGCAAGTATATCAACAGTCAAATAAGCAGTAAGCATGATAAGTATTTACATAAAATGTAAAAGTGAACATGCAATCAAGGCAATTCAAGTGTCTAGCTTCAGTAATGTCAAAAGTACGTTTCTATGATACAATATAGTATTAAAGAAACATGCAGCAACAATCGGAAGTTTCCATACAGTAGATGACATTCACCAATAAGTATCGAAACATATGCAAGTAATTAATGAAATCTGTCACTCACAGTAGTCCGTAGTCAGATAATGCTTAACGAATTAAGCTGTTCAGTTTACTCTGTCAGATTGGCGGGTTCCTGCAGTTCAGTTTCAAGTCTGGCATATTAAAGTCAAGTCTGTAACATGATCTATATAACCCTAGTTACAACTCAGGTTATTGTCATTTCTTACTGTCAAGTCTGAGGTAGTTCCTATCGTCCCAAAGTGAGTCTATTCTTAACAGATTAATACGATCCCTAATTACACATATATGTGGCCTTGAAACGAGGCCAATCATATTACTAGCTAGGTGAATCATGACATACGATTTCTAAGAGTTCATTCAGAGTCTGTTAATTTATTTGTACATAAAATAGTTATGCAACTTGTAATTTATGAGTTTTATCATAATTAAACGATACTTTCAATTTCATTAGGTTGTTTAATAACTTAATCCGATTTAGGAATTAATCTTAGGCTTGGAACATAATCAGACTCGAATTAAGGGAGACAGATTCGAATCACACATCATTCGAATCTATAGATTCGAACTACTTTGATTCGAGACACCTACTTAGACTCGAAGCTCCCTAGATTCGAACCCATTCACAGATTCGAAGGCCAACAATAGATTCAAAGTGTTCATAGACTCGAAGGCATCCTCAGATTCGAATTACACAATGCATTCGAGGCATATTTCGAATCTAGGGGGGGTGTTAGATTCGAATTCAACTAATTTCGAGTCTAATCATGGATTTTCGAATCTGTTCTACATGTTCAACGATTTTCCAGGTTTTATCAACTAAATATGAACATATATGATAGAGAAATGGTTACTAACCTTCGTCCAAGATAAATCCTTCGATTAGAGGTGATTTCCAAGCAAAAACAAGTCCTAAACGGGAGCAAATCAGCTTCAAATTAAGGGGATATGAGCAAACTCGAATTTGCTCAACAAAACCGAACTAAAAGTCAGAAAAAGGGGTCGATTTTACCGTAAATCCGGACGAAATCTAACATGCAATGGTAGATTCTTGTAGAGCTCGACGATATCTAACCGATGGCGTATAAATCTTGAGAATCCGACGGATCGTTTAGGAGAAAATCTAGAGAGAAGTCAGATTGTAGAGAGAGAGAGAGTTCTAGTCTTCCAAACCAAGGAAATGAGGAGGAGATGCTCTATTTATAGAAAATAGAGAGAAAAATCAGATTTTCTACTGAATATCCGGAATTGACCAACTTTTATTCCTAACAATCTGGTTTGCTTTTCAGATGCAATTAATAGCAAAGGAGTTCTAGATTTGCTATAATTGTCTTTTAGTCACATTTTTATTCATTTTAGTCCGTTTCGTCACTTTTAGTCTTTAAATTGTCAAGTAGCTGAATCTTAATTATTAACTTTATTTCAGCTAATTTGGGGCAACTTTTCATAATTAATTATGACTTAATATAATTAACTATTTAAGATTCATGATTTCGGTTAATTACTAATATTTGGATAAAATTGCTTTATTATCCAAAGTCTGATGCTGTAATTTATATTTAATAAATTACGGGCTGTTACAAAGTAGTAGCAGATGTTTCCATACAAGTCAGTAACAATCACCAATAAGTATTGAAAATATGCAAGTAAGTAACGCAATCTGTCACTTACAGTGGTCCTAAGCAATGCAAGTAATCAAGGAACATGCAGCACCAATTGTCCTATTTCAGCAGTGTCTATCATACGTTCCTAGCATACAATTAAGTATTCAAGGAACAAGCAGCAGCAGATGTTTCCATACAAGTCAGTATCAATCACCAATAAGTACCGAAACATATGTAAGTAAGTAATGCAATCTGTCACTCACAGCGGTCCTGAGCAATGCAAGTAATCAAGGAACACACAGCAGCAATTGTCCAGTTTTAGCAGTATTTATCATACGTTCCTAGCATACAATTAAGTAATCAAGGAACAAGCAACAACAGGTGTTTCCATACAAGTAAGTAACAATCACCAATAAGTACCGAAACATATGCTAGTAAGTAATGCAATCTTTCACTCACAGCGGTCCTGAGCAATGCAAGTAATCAAGGAACATGCAGCAGCAGTTGTCCAGTTTCAGCAGTGTCTGTTATACGTTCCTAGCATACAATTAAGTAATCAAGGAACAAGCAGCATCAGATGTTTCCAGACAACTCAGTAACAATCACCAATAAGTACCGAAACATATGCAAGTAAGTAATGTAATCTGTCACTCACAGCAGTCCTGAGCAATGCAAGTAATCAAGGAAATGCAACAGCAGTTGTCCAGTTTTAGCAGTGTCTGTCATACGTTCCTAACATACAATTAAGTAATCAAGGAACAAGCAGCATCAGATGTTTCCATACAAGTCAGTAACAATCACCAGTAAGTACCAAAACATATGCAAGTAAGTAATGCAATCTGTCACTCACAGCGGTCCTGAGCAATGCAAATAATCAAGGAACATGCAGCAGCAGTTGTCCAGTTTTTGCAGTGTCTGTCATACGTTCCTAACATACAATTAAATAATCAAGGAACAAGCAGCAACAGAAGTTTCCATACAAGTCAGTAACAATTAGCAATAAGTACTGAAACATATGCAAGTAAGTAATGCAATCTGTCACTCACAGCGGTCCTGAGCAATGCAAGTAATCAAGGAACATGCAGCAGCAGTTGTCCAGTTTTAGCAGTGTCTGTCATACGTTCCTAGCATACAATTAAGTAATCAAGGAACAAGCAGCATCAGATGTTTTCATACAAGTCAGTAACAATCACCAGTAAGTACCAAAACAAATGCAAGTAAGGAATGCAATCTGTCACTCACAGCGGTCTTGAGCTATGCAAGTAATCAAGAAACATGCAGCAACAGTTGCCCAGTTTCAGCAGTGTCTATCATACGTTCCTAACAAACAATTAAGTAATCAAGGAACAAGCAGCAGCAGATGTTTCCATACAAGTCTGTAATAATCACCAATAAGTACCGAAACATATGCAAGTAAGTAATGCAATCTGTCACTCACAGCGGTGCTGAGCAATGCAAGTAATCTAGGAACACGCAGCAGCAGTTGTCCAGTTTCAGTAGTATCTATCATACGTTCCTTTCAGACAATTAAGTAATTAAGGAACAAGCAGCAGCAGATGTTTCCATACAAGTCAGTTACAATCACCAATAAGTACCGAAACATAGTTGTAGTGTTTGCCCTAGATAAATTCAAATACTATATTTGGGGGGCAAAAGTAATTGTGTTCTCTGACCACATCGCTTTAAGACATTTATTGGCAAAAAAGGATGCCAAGCCTAGATTGATTCAGTGGATCCTTCTTTTGCAAGAGTTTGATTTAGAAATTAAAGATAAGAAAGGCACAGAAAATGTTGTTGCCGATCATTTATCAAGGCTTCAATTAATTCCAACAAACTCAACCGATCAAATCAGGGACTCCTTCCCTGATGAACAATTATTATCTGTATCTAAAATTCCCTGGTTTGCGAATTTAGTTAACTATTTCATAACAGGAAGATTGCCAGAGCATTGGAACTCACAACAAAGAAAATATTTCTATGCTCAAGCAAGACAATACATTTGGGATGAGTCTGATCTATTTAAAATAGGAGCAGATCAAATTATAAGACGATGTGTCCCTAACTCGGAACACTAAGATATCCTTAAACACTGCCATGCATATGCATGCGGTGGCCATTTCAGCGCAAAGAAAACTGGCCACCGGATATTGCAGTGTGGGTTTTTCTGGCCCACAATATTTAAGGATACATACGAGTTTGTTAAGGGATGCACAAGATGCCAACAAACTGGTGGCATCGCGAGAAGAAATGAAATGCCTATGACCCATATATTAATCGTCGAAATATTTTATGTATGGGGCATTGATTTTATGGGATCATTCCATAAATCATTTGGATATGAGTACATCTTAGTTGCAGTAGATTATGTTTCCAAATGGGTGGAAGCAAAAGCTACACGCACTAATGATAACCGGGTTGTGTGCAAATTTATTAAAAGAAATATTTTAGCACGACACGGTATTCCAAGGGCTATTATCAGTGACGGAGGGTCACATTTTAATAATCAGCATTTTTATAAACTTCTTAAACAGTATGGAGTTAATCATAGAATAGCAACGCCTTATCATCCGCAAACAAGCGGACAAGTCGAGATCTCTAATAGAGATATCAAGAGAATCATTGAAAAGACTGTCAGACCTGATCGTAAAGATTGGTCTCAAAAATTAGAGGTTGCTCGATGGGCATACAGAATCGCATTTAAAACACCAATCGGTATGTCCCCATACAGACTTGTGTATGGTAAGCTTTGCCATCTCCTAGTGGAATTAGAACACTGAGCTCTATGGGCAATCAAAAACACTAATTTTAATTTACATGATGCTGGTGTTGATAGGAAATTCCAATTAAATGAATTGGAAGAAATTCGTAGAGAAGCCTACGAAAGCGCGAGAATCTATAAAGAGAAAACTAAGGTTTTCCACGATAGAATGATTAAAAATAAAATATTTACCAAAGGAAATAAAGTTTGGTTATTTAACGCAAGACTTAGATTATTTCCCGGTAAATTAAAAAGTAAATGGACAGGTCCATTTATTGTAACGAATACCTACCCACACGGTGCGGTAGAAATACAGGACCTAAAAGGTGGTGAGCCATTTAAAGTAAATGGACATAGGCTTAAATTATATGTTCAATGGGCCGCCAATGATATGTTAGTATCTGAAATCATCAGACTACAAGATCCTAAGGTTAATTAATTAGTTTAGGAGCAGTATGTCTGGCTGAAGACGTAAAACTTAGCGCTTTCTGGGAGGCAACCCAGAGTATTTTAATTATTTGAATTTTATTGTTTTTAAGTGTGTCTATTTGCTTATTTGTGTTATTTGTGTGTACCCAATTAAGTTGGGGAGGATTCATCCTCCTGAACTTGGTTGTGTTTAGAAATTAGGATTTATATTAAATAAATAAGACCCCGCGTCTGAAAATAAAAATTTAAGCACGTAGCAGAATTATTTTAACCCGATAATACGAGCGTAAGTTGGGGAGAATACCCATAAAAATTAAAAAAAATAAAGAATTAGGGTTCCAAGACCAGTGCACGGCCTAGATCACAAATCCAGAGGCCCGGGCGCAGGCCTGCGCTTGCTCGGCGGCCCGACGCACTCAAAATCTTATAAAAATGGCAGTGATCACTCCCATAAGTCCAAAACCCTAATTCCAGTTCCAGAAGACGGCGACTTCGAATTTCTAAGCCTAAAAACATCAAAAATTTGTCTTTTCTACGTCAATTCTTTGATCCAACGCTTGTTTATCGCTAAGGTTAGCAAGGGATACTCCCTAGAATCCCTTTAACTTCATTCTACCCTAGTTTCATTACGTTTTATCACGCATGCATGGGTCGAATTTTTGGGAGTTATATGGTTTTTATAGAAAAAAGGTTATTAATAATTTTCAAATGTTCATTTAATCAATATAAAATTATTTTTGCAAAACTTTTGTAAAAATTATGCATTTTTCCGTATTTATTATAATTTATAAAGTTTTTGTCGTAAAAGGTGATGTGTTTATTGATTATTTAAAGTTCATGCATTTGATAGGGTTAGATTGGGCTCACATTGTTGGTGAGACTTAAATTATCATGCAAATTTTATATAAAAACCCCACAAATTTAATCCTTTGTTTTTGCATTATTTTTAGATGTCAACCCAATTTCATGCAAACGGTAACCGTCCTGGAACCTCCCAAAAACCTAGAACGAGAATCCACGACCCTAGGGATGTTCGTACTGAAAAAGCACTTAATGTGGAGTTCCCTGAAATTCCACCAAACATTAACAATAGTAAAACCCCTAGGTTTCTCATAGAGCGTAGCATAAAAGAGTGTGATTTTGACAATTTTGAAAGTTTGGAGTGTTTTGAGAGGCTAGGATGGGCTAAAGCCATACAATGGGAACTTCCATATATCCACACTAGTTTAGTCCAACAGTGGTTCGCCACAATGCGTAGGATTGAGAGGTATGAGGAGCACGATTTCGAGCTAGTGGGAAGAGTAGGAAACAAAGAGGTGTTAATCTCCAGAGAAAAGTTATATGAAGAATTCTTAATTGACACCGAAACACCTCGTCCTATGGAATTCTGGACACTGTCTAATACCCAGGGGGATAAAATGTGTACAATTAACAAATGGACTAATCAATGGGATCAAATGATAGCAACCGTTTTTGGTATTTCAATTGGAGCTGCCCGGACCTATACCGCCTTCAACAGAGGTGATTTATGCCCTTTAGCCAAAGTTATGTGGAAGTTTGTTATCTTTAACATACTTCCGCGTCATCAAGACACCACATATGTGAAACCACAAGAGATTCTAGTAGTGCACGCATTAATGACTGGACACCCGACAATATCCTTAAGGTACATTATCATACAAAATTTTTGGGAATGTCATGTCTTAGGCCAAGGGATAAGTTACCCCCATTGTAGGATGTTAACCGAATTATTCGTGATAGAAAAGACTGTGTCTGAGGATTTGCCCATACAGATCCTTAACCCAAATACCTTATGGTTTACAAGATTTACGATGGTAGGGCTAGTTTTTGAATGCACCGAAAGAGGTTTCCAAATTCGTTGTCCAAAGTCTACTAAAGTAACCCAAATCCCTCTCAAAGCCCCAGAACCTGTACCTGAAAGACAAAATAATAAAGGAAAAGCCCGAATGGAAGTTGATGAAGATGATCAGAGGCCATGGAAGAGGGTCGAGACTGTTGATCTTGTTTGGGATCAAGTGCACAAGTTGAAGGAAACAGTTGGAGGTTTAGTAAACGCAAACAACATTTTGATTAAGGAGATCCAAATGCTTCGGGAAAATCAAAGAAGAATGAGCAATTGTTTAACACGCACTCAGACTGGCTCACCAACTTGCAGATCACTGTAGGAGAGTTGGAAGAAACTGTCACACCTCAGGCCGAATGATGAATTTTATAATTATTTGAATATTTATTTTAATTACGTGTGCTAAAACATTAAGTATGGTTTGTATTTTATTTTTTTCTGATGTGGTGGTTTGTTTTGTTTGGTTTGATTATTTATGTTATTTGGATTGTAATGGTACTTTATTTTTATTTATTTTAATTTTAAAGTGTGATGTTTATTTAAGTTGAATTATAAAAGTTAAATTTTGTTGTTTAATTATTTGTTTGTTTAATTTTAATTATTATGAATAAGGATTATGTACCGATCTATCTTTCTATGTTCTTAACCGATAAATAAATTTTGATGTGACAAGGACGTCACAAAAGTCTAAGTTGGGGAGGGTAGGTTATAATGATAAAATTAATTAATTAATTTAGCCCTCACAAAAAAATTTTAGACTACATTCCATATCAAAAATTAGAAAGATTTACAGCCCCGCGTACCAAAACAGAAAAAAATTGAAATTTCAGCAGAGTTGGGCGCAGGGGGCGCAGGCCTGCGCTGGCCCTGCGTCCCATCGAGTTAAAAATCAGTTTTGAGCCCCAATTCACCATTTTCACAACCCTAGAACAATAGGCTACGCTTGGGTGTGCAGCTCTCTCCCAAAAACATCAATTTTGTGCCCAAAATTTGCAAATTTAAGATTCATAACACCTACATTTTCACAAATATCAAAGATCTTGGTTAGAAATTACCTCCTTGTGTGTAGTTTCATCCATTCTTGAAGATTTTTGGGTATAGAAAGTGGTGAAGAAAAAAGCTAGATTTGTATCAAGTAAAGCTTCCAATCACCAAGGTTAGTGTTTTTATTGAGTTATTACAACTTATTTCATACTTTTTGAGCAAAAATGAAAGCTTGAGCTTCATGGTCATCCATGGAGTTTTCATGGTGATTTTGACTTTTTAGAGTCAAAATATGTGAAATTGCATTTTGATGATAACATTGATGTATGTTTCATGAGATATGTGTTTATGTGTTAAGCTTGTTAATTTTGTCATGGTTAATTTGTAGAAATTAATTTGAAGTTATAAAGTTGTTTGCCTAAATGTGCATATATTGTTAAAATTAGAAAACTTAGGTGACTAGCTTAAAAATTAATTTTATGTGCTAAATGTTTTTTTTTTATTAAAATATGATAAATGTTTAGTGCTTAAAATAACGACAAATTATAGACTATATATATAGGATGCAAAATGTGAGCGTAAAAGAGTGTGTGTATATATATATATATATATATATATATATATATATATATATATATATATATATATATATATATATATATATATATATATATATATATATATATATATATATATATACACACACACACACACACACACACATATATATATCTATATATATATATATATATATATATATATATATATATATATTGCATCCTTTTAAGTGAGCGTAATTGTGAAAATTGCAATTATAGTTTACATTATTTGATTTATCTCATGCATATTATGGTTGGTTGGCACAAATTGTAGATGGCAAGGAGAACGAGACAACGAACCCAAAATGTTGATATCCCAATAGATTGGTCTCCAAACCTTCTTTTATCCCAATACCCCGAACACATTTATACACATTTGTTCTTATATAGGAAATATTCTAATAAGGTGTTGACTGAAAAGAGGGTTAAGAGGAGTGATTTTGAGGATTACGGGATCCCATATCTTTTTGATTATTTGGGGTGGGAAGGTGTGTTTGAGTTTGGTGGTAATGATATTTACCAATCTGATGTAGTCGAGTGGATGTCTACCCTACGGAGGGATACGGGTCGTTCAGCGAACGACTTTAGATTGATAGGCACTGTCCATGGTAGGGACGTGGCGATGGATGCACAAATCCTTCGCCAATTATTTAATTTACATACTGGGGTAGGCTACGAAGGGTCTGACCATCAGGGGTATGAGTATATGAATGAGGCCCAATTGGCATTTACTGATATGACTTGGTCAGGGGAGTGGATGGAGCAGGTTATTAGAGTCTTTATCCCGTCCATTTTAGAGGTCGAGTCCTCCACTTCCTACAGCCGAAAGGCTTTATCTCCGAGGTGCAAGGTGCTTCACAAGATTCTTGTGAATAACATCTTACCTCGTGATAGTGACCTGACCAAAGTCAGGCATAGGGATATCACTGTCCTTCACGCCCGTCTTAAGGGTAAGCCCAGATTGTCCTTTGCATGGACAGTCATGAATAATTTATGGGCTATGTACGACATGAGAGAGAGGACGATCATCTCCCATGCTTGGTTGATCTCCAAGTTCCTTGAGAGGACGGGCTCACTTTTGCCCGATTCCCTGCTATCCCCCATTTTGGCGACGTTCATTACGGCCGCCATGTTCCCTACCTTGATTTTTAGGGAAGTTGATGAAGGGTTCGAGATATTCAACAAAGAGACAAATAAGTCGTATATCGAGGACTATACTGATGATGAGAGGAGAGAGAGAGAGAGAGAGAGAGAGAGAGAGAGAGGAGAAGGCCGCCAATGAGGCGGAAGTTCGGCATTCTGAGCCGAACCTAGGTGCGTCTACCTCGCGCAGTCGAGGTAATGACAGTTTTGATTTTGACTGCATGATGAGGCGGATTGAGGATATAGCTGTGGGTCAGGGTGAGTTCCGAGAGGATGTGACCCAGAGGCTAGATGAGATGAATGGGCGTATGACCCATATTTATGATAGACGTCGATCACTTAGCGGGCCGGGTAGATCAGTTACAGGATGGGCAGAGAGCCCTGGCATACCAAAATGCCTATTACCAGCACCATGACTGGGCATACAGGGAGGGAGTTCGACACCACGAGGACTCCATGGCCGGTATGCCATATCAGCCTTATGAGGATTACACGATGGCCGACTACCAGGCCTATAACCCTGCCGTAGATACTTATCAGCGCTATCCGACGCATGGCAGGCAGGACCTCCCAGACCAGATGCCTCCTCATTTGGTTCCGCCGACAGCACAGTTCACCCATGGCCAGAACCCGTATACCGACTTCTTCAACAGCGTCTTCGGTCCTCCTCCGCCGCCTCCTCCATTTGAGTAATCGGGTACTACCTTTCCTTATTCTTTACTTTTCTGTCTTTTATTTTATTTTAGTTTGTTATGCGTTTAATTTATTTATCGTAATTTCATTTCTAGTTCTTAGCTGAGTCCTATTTAAAGTTTTTAATGTTTATATGGTCTGTCATTTATTCCCCATTTGAGTCTTGTTTGCCGATCAGACTGTGGAATATGATGATGCTTAGAAAATACATGTGCGAGTGTATTGGCTAGTGTTGACAGGATATTTTATAATTAAGAAAAAGAGTCGTAGTAATAATTAAAATTTTTTAAAATGAATTCAACTACATTAAAATTTATTTGGGCTTAAATATAAGTAATGTGTCAAAAGATTTTGAAAATCCATGCAATAAGAGGGAGAACTTAATCATGTTTTAGCCTCAAAGTAATTTAATTGTAGTCTAGATGGTTCGAGAAATTAAGTCCGTAGGGGTACCACTCATGCCTAATCCTCTAAAACCATTTGGTTTGGGAGCGGTTGACCGAAATCTTGTTACATGGACCATTTAGCTAAATTAGTGAAAGGAAAATAGATAGAAGCATGATATTTAAAAAGAAAATTTGTTGTAAACATGCAAAGAGGAAAAAGATGGTCGAAAGACCCACATGTTTTAAGTATTGTAACCTTGAGCTAAAAGAGTATTTTCAAAAGTGAGATACATTATATAAATTATAAGAGAAGTATATTTTAACTGAAAACGTCTTCAATTTACATGTTAAAAATTTTAATGCATTAGTACGAAGGCTAGCTTGACATAAAATTCCTAGACTCACTGTCAGTTCTTGCTCGTCACTTAGTTCTGATTTCAAAAACTTGTTCGGGGACGACCAAGAGTTAAGTTGGGGAGATTTGATAAGTCTATAATTTATATGGTTTCTGAGTCATATTATGATCATTTTAAGCACCGATACTTCGTAAAATCCATATTATTACTCCAAGTTTGTATTTCAGGGCCAAGATGATAAAAAGAAGCAATCCGAGAGAATTCAGAGCAAATTGGACTGAGGAGGGCGCAGGCCTTCGCTACCCTGCGCTCTACACAGCGCCCAACCTGTCCAGATACGTTCCAGCACACGCTAGCTAAACCCTAGCCGCATCCGAGAGTAGGAGGGCGCAGGCCTGGGCCTGTCCTGCACTGGTGCGGTGCCAATTCGCGTTTTTCAGCCCTGGAAACCCTAATCTCGATTCTCTATAAATAGTAGAGGAGGGGCAGCTTTGGAGGAGAGTCCCGACGTGTGTGCAAGTGTGTCGAAGCTCTGCCGGAGTGGATCTACGATACGGGAACGAAGACGGTAGTTCGCAAGCTATCCAATGGCTCAAATCCATGATTGTGACGAGCAAACAATGAGCGGCTAATCCCATTAGCCGTTTGCGGAGGATCTACGGCTAAGTTTACTTTTCTTTAATTTCTTATGTTTTGATGTATTCGTTGAGCTAGATCTATTATGTGTATGCAAATGATAAACATTTGGCTATGATTATGATTATGTGTTGCGATTGGTAAAAGCAAGATAGTTTATAGTGGTGTTATTATTCGTGTCGAGTCCATTAGTTTAGGGATTAACACGAGTATTAATGTTGCATACGCTATGCCGAGAGTTATTGGTTAAAACACGTTTGATTAATTTAGTCGCGCAATTGATTATGTCTATGTGATCATTGTATGAAATTATAGTGAGTAATACTTATGCTGTGGTGATCCCGTGAATGGTTATTCGTATCTTGATTGTTTATCTTCTTCGTTAGTTACTTCGTTCTTAATTTTAGTTACAAGCAATAGCAAATCATTACTCTAAAATGCTTTCAATAAATCTATTCTTATAAGGCTAATAACCTAATCCTAATTACGACCACACTCCCTGTGGATTCGACCCTTACTTCTTTATCTAATGAGTGGATTTAAGGTTTAAATCGGCGGGTCACAATGACGGCCCATCAATTGGCAGGGGTGCATGATTTATTTCATGTTAGCTATCTCCGAAAGTGCCTTGGTAATATGGAAGAGATGGTTTCAACTCAGGATGTTCGTATTGATGAGAAGCTACGGTATGTCGAGGAACCAGAACAGATCTTAGACGAGAAGGTATGCAACCTGAGGAGCAAACAGATTGAGATGGTATTGGTTAAATGGCGTCATCACCGTGGTCCAAACCACACTTAGGAGTCAAAATCTGAAATGATGGTGAGATACCACGACCTATTCACAGCTGCAGGATCTCGAGGACGAGGTCAATATAATTGATAGGTAATTGTAACATCCCAAAATTTAATTACATGTTAGTGTGATGAATCATTTAAAATATATAAAATGTGAAATAGGAATTGAAAGTTAAATGCCTAAATTGATAGAATAAAAAGTTTGTTGACTTATTCAAGAAATTGACATTAAAATATAAACCTTATAGAAATATTTGATCTTTTGTCTCACTTGGAGACAACAAGTACTTGGACAACACCATTCTTACACCCCATAACTATGCCCACCAATGGCTTCATTTGCTTGGTTGATCTTGTCTCCTTACCCTATTATTTAACCCCTTTAATGCTAAACCTAAAAATGTGACGAAATCAATAATAACAATCTCAAAGAAATTCACTTGTGTGTGTGGAACAAGAAAAGGGAGGCATCCTCTTTACATAAGCTCCTAAGTATTCTTGAGGTAACATCATGCTATTCCCGTTTTATTTTTCGTGTAACAGAATAATCATCAAAATAAGGCTTACACAAGATTCATAATCTGAAAATAAAACCATTCATTAATCTATTTTATCATTATCATCTTTTACCCATGAAGTTTAGAACTCCATTAATGGAGTTTCTCCAAGATTTTTGGAGATAGTTGAAATAATCATTCAAGTAACAATATAGTTATAGTAATGGAGATATAAGCATGCCTACAACATGATTCCATAAAATAATCTGAAATTTGAGATCCTATAATCAAGTATTGTTGACTTTTAAAATTTGGAGTTCATAGAAATTTTGAAATTAAAAATAGAAATTAACGGGTTAAATGAAAAACATTGAGTGGGTTAAGAACCACCGTCGGATTCCGACAAATATTTGTTTGGGCTTAAACCCATTTTCAACAAATCTGATTTTCTTTTTACGTTGAGTTTAATATTAGCTTTCGGGATGATCAATTAAATTAAATGGCTAAATAATTAAATCTAAATGGGCTATTTAATTGGTTAAATCTTTTGGGTCAAAGATTAAGTGATGGATGGATTAATTTTATAAACATTTTAGACTTCTAGTTATATTTAGAATATAGACAAGTTCGTTTAATATAATATGGATTAGTTGGATTAAGATGGGTCAAATGATTTATTTAATAAATAAGTTAAATTGGTTGTTGCCTTATTCACAGGTTAATGGAATTTAATTAACGAATCCAAATTATTAAGTTGATTGATAATATAATCTCTATAAGATGAATTTAAATAAACTGAGACTCATACTTTATAAATTAAATTCAAAGGCCAAAATAATTTTATTAAATATAAATCAATTGATGTAATTGAATAACCAAGAGATTTATTAAATCAAGTTGCATTAATTTGGTCATATATCGGGTTCAATACAGAAAGGACCAAAATAAATTAATATTAAAAAAATATGGTTAAATATTAATAGTAAAATTTATATTATTATATCAGGACCACAATAAAGTTGTGTTGGATTTGGCTAGTATCTGTTTATTCTTGTTCGAGTTCGTACCAAACTTCGAGATCGAGACAGGGTGTGGAACATGCTGATTTACATGCTAAGTGAGTAACTTATTTAAATGCATAATATTCATATGTGACTACTTGAATTTACTATTTGAATTATTATGATTGCCATGAGAATTCTAATATCTTGCCATGATTAATTATTAAGATTGTTTTGTCATGCTAAAATTATTATCATGAGTCTATATATATGAGATCCCCAGTATGCATACTGTGATGGAGATATTATGAGACATCTATGAGAGTGTGATGCTACTTCGTGTGGCAAAGTATACACCGAGCAAATCGGTGCGCTTTCATGTCGGGCGAGCCGCATGCCTAGTTATGTCTCCACGGGCGAGCCGTGAATTATTCCGGGCGAGCCAGAATTGTAGTGTGTTGTATTTATGTATAACGTTTATCCCACTCTTGCTATATGTGTTTGTTATATTTTAAATGTGTTGCTAGGCGATTGCTTACCCCGTTGGGAGACTAATATTTTATTTTACAGGTCCTGCCGATAAGGGCAAGGCCACTATGGGCCAGAGTTCTCACCATTGAACTACGTGTTGAAGAGATAGAGATGCTTTCGAGATGCCCTTGCCTTAGTTTTGTCACGATACTTTAGGGATTGGGTAGATCCATAGACTTTGTTAATTAAGATTTGCCATGTAATACCAATACTCTGATTTTGTAAGCGTACTCTGATGATGTTTTTTTTATAGTTGTTTGCACTATATATTATTCTTTGAGAAAAAATTTTAATTATCCCGTATTTTGATGTGTTTATAACGTAGAGATCCTGTAACCGTCCTATAGAATCTAAGACGGGTGTTTCACACAGGATATCACACAAAGAATGATTAGCATTTTCAGCTCAAGTGAATTTAGAGATGAAATTCAGAATGAATTGGGGAATGATGAATTGGGAGATATCAAAATGAAATGTAAATCTGATATATGATGTTAAATGAATCATATTTTCATGAAAGAATTAGCTCATGGAAAAATATGCATGGGTGTATAAGCCATTCAAAATAGAAACATTAGCAAAACTAATTGTGTGTGTTTTCTGTTCATAACAGCCGTCCATGTGTGTGTATATTTCATGTTCCTATATAGCAACAATTAAAGTGTGTTACAGATACATGTGTGTGAATAATATTAAACATCTCAATTGTGTGCATCATGAACTATATACGGTAAATATAATAATGGTGTGTGTACCCAGTATACGGATCCCGAATTTTAATCTCGGGGTGATGATTGATGAATTGTGTGCGTGTGTGATGTTGCCTAGGCGTTTGGCCCTAGGCCTTATCATTCTCGGCCTCCAGGCCTATGTCCTAGGTAGGGGTGGCAATTTTGACCCAATGGGCCAAACGGGTCGGACAGTAAAATTGAACCATTGTAAAAAAACTAAGTTAGAACATAACTTTTTTTAAGAAAATGAAAATTTATAAAATGGTGCATTAAAAAATTTGTTATTTGGATAAAATTTCAAACTTATATAAAATTTATGACTTTTGGTCGTTAACCTGTTTGACCCGTTTGATTGAACGGACTGAAATTGTCATCCCTAGTCCTAGGCCCTTAGTCTTGTTTCATTATGAACCCTTAGGTTAACATATGTATGTGTTTATATAGCTTGTTTAAACATTTAAAGTCCTTAAGTGTGGATCATCCATCATTCACATCAATATCGTATTAAGTCATTTCATGTGTTTAAGTCTAAGAATCACGCATTATTATTATTATTATTATGTGTTCAATCATAATTTTTCCGAAAATAAGAAACAAGTAATGATCATATAAGTATGTCCATGAAGTTCATAAATGTAATATTTATGTCATAACAAGTCTAACATCTAAAAGTCACATATAAGCTACACAATGACATTATCGGGATAAAATTATACTATATTGTCATTTAAAGTCTATAAAGCTCATGTAAATGTGAAATTTCAAATAATCAATAGGTTCTTTCATATCTAAATGGTGTAATCAAGTCAAAGTCCTATAAAGTGAAGTAAAACTTGTAAAGATATTGTCAAAGTCCTGTCGGAGTTACAAAAAATGAATACAAGTTTGTAACGCCAAGTCAAAGTCCAGAATGTCCAAGTGTAAGTGAACTGAAGCCTGATGTAACAACCGGCAACAAATCAGGATAGCATCCGATATCCAATTAGAAATGATTATTATAAAATCAAGATGTTAACAAAATCATAAGGATGTTCCTTACAAAACAAAAACAATTTCATCGATGTGATGCGATGAAACAACGAAAAATTAATTTGATCAGCTTACGATGTGACTAATTAATTTGAGTATGTTGCAACATTAATTTAGGATTAATAGCATTCATTACGATCAACAATTTTATAAATCTCTAATCATGCAAGACAAAAACATTTTACTAAACAAGTATTACATTTACATAAAAATGTATCTATGTACATATATATATGTATGTGTGTATATATACATACATATACATATACATACACACACACACACACACATATATATATATATATATATATATATATGTATATATATATATATATATGTATATAGATGGGGTTCAATGGAAAACCTCTACGCATCGGGAAACCTTGGAAAACGACATGCATCAGCAAAATAGGATCATGCATCATGATCATTTGATGCATCGCGTAGTCTGTTCGAGTAGAAACACAATAAATCGCAAAGGAAAGCATATTGCATCACGTGGGGAAGATGGTGCATCTCGATCACTTGATGCATCATGTGGCCGGACCGGGGTCGAATCGGTCGGACGTCCAAACCGGTCCACTTAGTGAAAATTGGTTTATCGTTTTTATGGTTTCTACAAAAATAAAATATTAAATTACTTAGTTGGGAATCGAACCCAAAACCCCTTTGTTTCATAAGGCAAAACTTTATTAATTGAACTACAACTCCTTTTATTATCAAATTTATTGATTTACTTATTTTAATAGCAAAGTTACTTTTTAAGTTATTAACATACTACTGCATCGTAAAAACACTTTTGAATAAAGTTTGATGTTCATCTATGGAATTAGAGATCTTGGGTTCGATATTTTGTAATTAATATATTAAAGAGTTGGTTTGTTATTAAAAGAAGTAAGTCAATAAATTTAATAACAAAGTGACATGTAGCTTAATGGTAAAAGCATTGCTTTATGTGACTAGAGGTTCAGGGTTCGATGCTCAGCTAAGTACTATACTGTTTTTATTTTATCGAAAAACATTAATATGATGGACCAACTTTGACTAAACGGACCGATCAAAAACCAGACCGACTTGAACAGTCGGACCGACCAGACTCGGAAAGACCATATGGTGTACCAAAATGATCGTGATGCACCATCCTTCTCGTGTGATGCATTGTGGTTCAACTCGGACCGAACCCGTAATGCATCAATTGATCATAATGCACAAATTTTCCCATGTGATGCAATTTTCTCCGCGTGATGCATTATACTTTTTCTAGCGATGCATAGTGGTTTTCCAAGGTTTTCTGATGCATAGAGGTTTTTCGTTGAACCCACCCCTATATATATATATATATATATATATATATATATATATATATATATATATATATATATATATATATATATATATATATATATATATATATATATATATATATATATAGTGGTTGTGGTTGTGTGTGTGTGTGTGTGTGTGTGTGTGATATATTAGATTTCATATTACATATATATAAAAGAAAGAAAAAATACATTTCTTTTTCTAAAAGCCATGGCCGGCCTACACCCCCCCCCCCCTTTTTTTACTTATATTTTTTTAATTGAAATATCATTTTCCATCTTCCATCACCATCTTCCGTCTCAATCACCATCTCCTTTCACCATCACCATACTTCACTAGATTTTCACTCAATCAACCATCCTTTGTCATTAATTGCAAGACCCAACTTCCTCTATAAATAAATGAGCAATGCTCATCTCATTTTACACCTTTGCTCTTGTAAATCCTCTCTCTTTGCTCTCTCTCAAAACTGGCACACACACACACTTTTCATTTGTTCTTCAAGAAGTTCTTGTGTTCTTGAGTGAACAACTTATTCAGGACCTCTTTTTCTACATATTTGCTTTGTTTCTTCACTAGGTAAGTGAAAACTACGCCATCTATTTCTTTTATTTATATCATAATCCAAAATCACCAACAACAAGTTACTTCAAAAACAAAGTTCATTTATACTTTTTGATACTGGTGCCGAGGTTGAGAAACAATGGTGGAGCTCAAGGAAGAGCTTTTGTGATGGGAAGCGAGGAAGTTTGACTAAACCCCGACGTGGTCACGAGTACGTTTCTTCTCAACAACACTTATGCATTTATACTTTCTGATACTGGAGCCGATAGAAGTTTCATATCTATTAAGTTTAGCAAGAAAATGAATGCCACTCTTACCCCATTAGATACTACTTATGCCATAAAGGTAGCTGATGGTAAGATACTTAGAACGAAAAGCATAATTCGAGGATGCACACTAAAACTAGTAGATCAACTCTTTGAGATAGATATGATGGCCGTCAAACTAGGAAGTTTCGATGTGGTCAATGGATTGGTTGTAGAGAAACCGTGCAAAAATTGTTTTTGACAAAAAGATGGTGCGCATACCCCTAGCCAATAGGAAAATCTTGACGGTCCAAGGTGAAAGAAGGAACACCAAAGTAACATCATATCTAGCATTAGGACCCTGAAGTGTCTACGAAAGGGTTGTCAAGCGATCTTAGTCCACATGATAGAGAAGGAGCCGAAGGAGAAACGGATCGAAGATATTCCCATTGTTTGCGATTACCCTAAAGTCTTTCCTAAGGATTTTCCTGGACTTCCGCCAATGAGGCTAGTGGAATTCCAAATTGACCTATTGCCTGGTGCTGCACCAGGGGCTCGGGCGCCATACCGTTTGGCCCCATCTGAGATGCAAGAATTATCCAACCAGGTACAAGAGCTTTTGGATAAGGATTTATCAGGCCGAGTTCCTCACCTTGGGGAGCTCTGGTCTTGTTTGTAAATAAGAAGGACGGAACCTTCAGGATGTTAATTGACTACCTGGAATTAAACAAACTAACCATAAAGAACAAATACCCACTCCCAAGAATCCATGATTTGTTCGATCAACTCCAGGGATCAAGCTTCTATTCAAAAATTGACCTGATGTCTGGATACCATCAGGTCAGAGTTCGTGAGGAGGATATTCCAAAAACAACCTTTAGGACTCGTTATGGTCATTACGAGTTGCAAGTGATGTCGTTTGGATTGACCAACGCACCGGCAGTATTCACAGACCTTATGAATCGGGTGTGCAAGCCGTATTTAGACAATCGTGATTGTATTCATAGACGACATCTTAATCTACTCACGAAGCAAGGAGGAACACGAGCAACACTTGAGGTTAATCTTGGAATTACTGGAGAAGGAGCAATTGTATACCAAACTTTCTAAGTGTGACTTTTCGCTACGGGAAGTGAAATTCCTCGGACATGTGATCAATAGCGAAGGAATACAAGTCGACCCCGCTAAGATCGAAGCAATTCAGATCGGTCAACTCCTAAAAACACCCCACAAAGATACGCCAGTTTCTAGGGCTTGCCGATTATAATAGGCGATTTATCGAAAACTTCTCGAAGATAGTCGGTTCTCTAACAGAACTGACTCGAAAAGACATTAAGTACAATTGGGGCGATGACCAGGAGTCATCATGTCAGCTATTAAAGCAAAAACTATGTAGCGCACCTATTTTGTCCTTACCTGAAGAGAACGAGAACTTTGTAGTCTACTGTGACGCTTCGCACAATGGGTTGGGAGGTGTGTTGATGCAGAATGATAAGGTCATAGCTTATGCATCGCGACAACATAAGACTCACAAGGTAAATTATACAACGCATGATTTGGAGATAGGGGCAGTAGTCTTTGCCCTTAATATTTGGAGGCATTACTTGTATGGTACAAGGTGTACCGTATATACGAATCACAAGAGCCTCCAACACATCCTGATCAGAAAGAACTAAATATGAATGAACGTCGATGGATGGCATTGCTAAGTGATTACGATTGTAAGATTCGTTATCACCCGATAGGGGTGTTCATTTTCGGATTATCCGATTTTCGGATAATCCGAAAATCGGATACATGAATTTTACTATCCGATTTTTGGATAATCCGAATTTCGGATATCCGAAATTTCGGATTATCCGAAAATCGGATATCGGATTATCCGAAAATTAAAATTTTTAATTAAACTTAAAATTATAAAATGGATTCAAATATACAAAATACAAATCTATATACCTTTTAATATATAAAGAAAGTAATTGTATTGTAAACGAAATCATATCATACTTTTTAAACTTAAAACAACAAAAAAACATGTCAAAAGATAGTAAAATACATTTAAATGAGTTATAATTATGTTAAAACTACATTATACATTTAAAATTAAAGAATATAATTATTCTTAGTCAAATAATGTATGACAAAAAAATTTTAAAAAATATATATTTTTTTAAATTGGAATCCGAAATTCGGATTATCTGAAATTTAGGATAATTTTAATTCGGATTTTCAGATCGAATCCTTGGATTCGGATATTTTTGAACACCCGATCACCCGGGAAAGGCTAATGTGGTAGCCGATGCCCTGAGTTGAAAGGAACGAGCTAAGCCATTAAGGGTACGAGCCCTAGTCATGACCATTCAACCAAAACTTCCTTCCCTAAATCATGATGCGCAAATGGAAGATGTTAAGGAGGAGAATGTGAAAAATGAAACCCTGAGAGGCATGGATAAACAGTTCGAGATAAGGGAAAATGGGAACAAATACTTCATGAACAGAATTTGGTTACCAAATTTTGGAAGAGTAAGAAAGCTGATCATGGACGAAGGACACACGTCAAGGTATGTCATTCACCCTGGATCTGACAAAATTTATCATGACCCCAAGGAGCTAAACTAGTGGCCAAACATGAAGGTTAACTTCGCCACATATGTAAGCAAGTTTTTAACATGCTCCAAAGTTAAGGCAGAACATCAGAAGGCATCTGGGTTATTGCAACAACCAGAAATTCCCCAATGGAAGTGGGAATGAATAATCATGGATTTCATCACGAAACTGCCGAAGACATCTAGTGGTTATGACACCATTTGGGTAATAGTTGACCGTCTGACAAAATCCGCACATTTCATAGCGATAAAAGAAATCGACAAGATGAACAAATTGGCTCAAATTTACCTCAAGGAAGTCGTCTCACGACACGGAGTACCGGTGTCGATTATTTCAAAGAGGGATAGTCAAGTTCATCCAGATTCTGGCAATCGTTACAACGAGCTTTGGGTACACACTTAGACATGAGTACCGCATATCACACTTAGACAGATGGTCAGAGTGAAAGGAATATCCAAACACTGGAAGACATGTTGCAAGCTTGTGTGATTGATTTTGGGAAAAGTTGAGACACACATCTGCCATTAGTGGAGTTTCGTACAACAACAGCTATCACACAAGTCTTAAGGCTGCTCCATTTGAGGCACTTTACGGACAAAAGTGTCGATCACCCCTTTGTTGGGCCGAAGTCGGAGATAGTCAAATCACTGGCCCAGAAATCATACTCAAAACAACCGAAAAGATAGTACAGATTCGAAATCCACTATAAGTTACCCGCGATCGACAGAAAAGTCATGCAGATGTAAGACGTAAATCTTTGGAATTTTGGACGGGTGAAAAGGTGTTGTTAAAAGTTTCGCCATGGAAGGGCGCAATATGTTTTGGAAAGCGAGGAAAACTAAATCTTCGTTACATTGGGTCATTCAAGATTATAAAGAGGATTGGTCCAGTAGCTTATTGCATGGAGCTACCACCGGAGCTTAGTAGTGTGCATAATACCTTCCACGTATCGAATCTGAAAAAGTGCTTGTGAGATGAAACACTCGTTATTCCCTCGGAAGAGATTCAACTAGATGATAAACTTCGTTTCATTGAGGAGCCGGTAGAAATCATTGACCGTGAGGTTAATCAACACAGTCGTATACCCATTGTTAAGGTCAAATGGAACTCTAGATGTGGGCCAGAATTCACTTGGGAACGCAAAGACCCGTTTAGATGAAAGTATCCTCACCTATTCTCGAATACCAAGACCCCTGAGGAAACAAGATAATTTTCGAGATGAAATTCCCTTAACTAGGGGAGACTGTAACAACCGGCAACGAATCAGGTTAGCATCCAATATCCAATTAGAAATAATTATTATAAAATCAAGATGTTAACAAAATCATAAGGATTTTCCTTACAAAACAGAAAAAATTCATCGGTGTGATGCGATGAAACAACGAAAAATTAATTTGATCAACTTACAATGTGATTAATTAATTTAAGTATGTTTGAACATCACCTTATTGAGCTCATGATAATCAATGCACATGCATAAGGTACCATCCTTCTTTTGGACATAAAGTATAGGAGCACCCCAAGGAGAAGAAGTTGGACGTATAAAGCCTGTAACTAGTAACTCCTGTAATTGTTACATCATTTCCTGCATCTCTACAGGAGCTAAACGATATGGAGCTTTTGCTATCGTAGCAGCTCCTGGAACGAGATCAATACGAAAGTCCACCTAACGCTCTGGTGGAGCAGCTCCGGGAACGAGATCAATACGAAAGTCCACCTAACGCTCTGGTGGAGCTGCTACGATAGCAAAAGCTCCATATCGTTTAGCTCCTGTAGAGATGCAGGAAATGATGTAACAATTACAGGAGTTACTAGTTACAGGCTTTATACGTCCAACTTCTTCTCCTTGGGGTGCTCCTATACTTTATGTCCAAAAGAAGGATGGTACCTTATGCATGTGCATTGATTATCGTGAGCTCAATAAATCATCAAGAATAAATTTACTTTGCCCTGAATTGACGATCTCTTTAACCAGTTACAAGGCGCCAGTTATTTCTCGAAGATTGATCTCCGATCGGGGTATCATCAACTTAAATTCCACAAGGACAATATTCCTAAAATGGCTTTCAGGACTCGTTACAGACACTACGAGTTTCTGGTGATATCGTTCGGTCTTACTAACGCGCCCGCTGCTTTCATAGATCTCATGCATAGAGTTTGTCGGGCCCACATGTCCCAGGATCGAAACCTGGCTCTGATACCAAACTGAAACATCCTCCCTTATAAACATAATATAACCTCCAGGATCAACATGCAAACCCAAGATTAACAATGTAATAAATTAACCAAACATAAGACATGCGGTGAATACATTAACACTAAAGAATAAAGTGTTTAAAAGTCTACAAGGACAATATCTGTCTATTACAACACAAATTATTTAATTACATCATCACATTCAGTACCCAATCCCAATGCTTATAATCCACATATTTACCAAAAGCTTCTAGGATTCCTTGATAGACTTGACGTATATATAGCCTAAGTAGAAGACCTAGCAATATCTTTTCCTTTGCATGAAAATAGTAAGTTATCAACGGTAAGCTATAATCTTGATGAGTTAACAGAATACACATTCAACAAATATGTCATGCAAACCAAATGTGAATACGAGCAATGTTTGCTCCTTCGTGCGGAGGGCATGGATAACACGTTTTCATCATGATGGGAAGCATGGATGTCAAAGAGTTTGTCGTGCTGGGAAACACAGATTCTGGGACATACGTTTTCATGGTTGTTCAAATATCGACCAAGGATGTACAACCTAGCTGGAATGGGTATATGGGATGATCAGTCCCTGACAATGGCCTGCTGTCAACCTCAGCCCAGGTCACACCATATTATGAGTCTATCATCATACCGGAGCATGTGCTAACAGATGCACTTTCAAACGAATGTTGGCTACATGTTTATAACATGTCAAGTACAAGAGTGCATCAATAACAACAGATCATATTATAATGCCAAATGATATATTCATGAGCAACAGGAACATGCCACTAAATATGTGAATGCAGTAACAATAAATGCAAGAAAAGTAATCTATCACTCACAGTGGTTTTTCTTTAACAAGGATGTCCTGGAAGGTTACCACAGGGTCTTACACAATCACTTTTGTCTTTCTTTTCCAAACCAGACTTTCACCGCTTAAATTTATGTCAAAGTGTGTGCAAATGCACCACTAAGGTCCTGCTATATCAATGTATCTATGTATCAATATAAGTATTTGTACCTTTCATAAGGTTTCATAAAACTTAACTTTTAATTTCATTTTTTGAAGACTCGAAGTTCGGACCACACCCGAACTTTTCTTGGACCCGAAGTTCGCTTGGACCCGAACTTCGCTTGGACTCGAAGTTCTATCCTTAGAGGTTTCTTAGTTTCATATTTTTCTCTAACATATCACTCGAAGTTCGGGTGTCCAATGGGACCCGAAGTTCAGTTGATATATGAACCGAAGTTCAATTTCCTAACTTAACTTAGAAAGTTTTCACTTCAACTTAACATTTTAAGTTTGGGTGTCCAATTGGTACAATGTCTAACATATCCATTTTTAACACTTATTAACATCAACTTAACATTTTAAGGTACAAAATCAGACCATTTAAGCTATATTCTCAACAGTTCGATGAACACACACTAAAACACCTAGTTAGTAATCATAATCATGCTTAAAAGTTGAATTAGAAGCTGAAATTGGGACATAGTTTGCTTATAACTTGATTTAAACATTCCAACTACTAATTTCAACATGCATTAACAATTGCAAACATAGATCTATGATTCGGTACCTTCAAAACAGAACCCAAAAGCTTAAATACGTGAATTTGAGTAGTTCTTACCTCAAATTGATGTTTGTGATATTTGTAGTTCCATCATTGCGACTCAAATCCAGATTTTTAGCCTTTGGAGAGAGTGAGAGCCGTGGGTTTAGAGAGAGAGAGAGAGAGAGAGAGTAATCTTGAAGTTTGTTAAGATAGTGTGTGAATGGTCACACACTCCACTTCTATTATTTCAAGTTCACCATAATTACAGAATATCCCCCTCAACTTATATATATTTCCATTATTATCATTTCACTCCTTAATTATATTCATTATTTTAACATCACTCGGCGTCCATCTTTTAAATATCCTTACCTTTAATTTTTGCACTAACAACAATAATTATCTTTCATCATTATTCTAACATCATTCAACGTTCATCTTTTAAATATCCCTTTCCTTGAATTTTGGCTCAAACAATAATGATGATCCCTCATTACTATTTTATTACTTTTAATTCATTAAGTAGGATTCTATTTTAATTGGGATATCAAATCATCAAAACATAAATTGAATCTTAATTGTTCGTTACATGTTATTCAAAATTTAATGATGTTACATACAACCCCCCCCCCCCCTTAACTTCTATTTTTTTAATTTGAAATACCATTCTCCATCTTCCATCACCATCTTCTATCTCAATCACCATCTCCTTTCACCATCACCATACTTCACTAGATTTTCACTTCATCCACCATTCTTTGTCATCAATTGCAAGACCCAACTTCCTCTATAAATAGATGAGCAATTCTCATCTCATTTCACATCTTTGCTCTTGCAAATCCTCTCATCTTTGTTCTCTCTCAAAATTGAAACACACACACACACACACACACACACACACACACACTCTTCATTTGTTCTTAAAGTCTTCAAGAAGTTCTTGTGTTCTTGAGTGAACAACTTATTTAAGACCTCTTATTTACATATTTGCTTTGTTTTCTTCACTAGGTAAGTGAAAACTACACCATCCATTTCTGTTATTTATGTTAAGCATAAGTCTTGCATAATACAAAATCACCAACAACAAGTTCCTTCAAAAACAAAGTAGTATTACTTTATGGTTTGCATCTTCAAATGTGTTTATAAATGTATGAACACACAAATTATGCATAAAATATTTTGAAAATAAGGTATAGAAATGAGTTCATGACCTTTTATGCATATGGTTTTTGGTTAAGCAACAAGAATCACAAGTTGTTCCAAAGTTAGTGAAATTCGGATTTTTCTGGCAGAAACATTACATCAGCTTCGAAAAATCATAACCAGATCAAAACTCAACAAAATAAGATGATTCTTTTTCCAGAATTTAGATCTATGTCTTAACTAAAGAACTGGAAAGTTTCATAGTTTAATTTAATGTTTTGAACCCCCAATTACTGTTTACAAACCGAAAGGTCTGACAGCTCACATGTTGTTTATGCATGAGTTTTAACAAATGGTTTCCCTAACCTAAATACCTCCAAAAATTATCGTTTTTAGCTTGAAAAATTATTAAGACATGGTAGTTTCATGAGTAAAAATATAATTTCATAGCTATGTTAACCACAGCCTCAAAGTGGGACATAAACCGTGATAAATCTTGGAAATGTTATAAATAGATGTCTTAACTTATAAAAAGTTTAGTAGACTTGTTATGTTGGGTGATTTAAAGTTAAAACCATCATGCATACATATGATCATATAGAGGCCTTAATAAGTGTCTCATACAATTTATGACTCGCTTAAGTCCTCCCGAACATCATCACAAATCAACATGGCGGTCATCTCGTTCATCATCAAAGTGAGTTTTATTGCCCCTATTTTTATATGCTCATATTATTTGGGGTGAGAATACATGCTCAACATTTTCTATGGACACAAGTACTTGTTATCAATTTTATGTATTACATAAGGTTACTTCACCACCGCCCTCAATCATGAACTGTTAGTTACATCATAAACGTGAATATTATGAATAGATCTATTTGGGTTGACGCCCCCATCCAGGTTGATTACGCCAATCAGTAATGGATTCACAATCATTTGACAATTCTTGGTTATTATGGTGTTGAATACCACATAGGGCATCAAAAGTTAAGTTTCGGGATCATGAGGCTTATGGTAATACTTAAATTATTGGTTCGTTTATGTTTACAAACTCTATGAAATCTTGTGTTCCATATATTGTCAATATTTGTCGTGTATATCTATGAGCTAACCAACATATTGTTGACGTATTTTAGTATATATTCCTCAGTTAATTAAGGAGTCACTGCATGAGGAAGCACCCAAGACTTCGAACCTTTTGGAGTCACGAAAAGCTCATTTTCAAACATTGTGGAGATTATTTTCGCATAACTAAAAAAATCTTTGTCATGTATTTATTCTCCATTATTCGTGAACTCTCTTATTATCATGGTTGTAAAACATTATTTATAATTTATGTATTTCGAAAACGTCTCATTTAGAGGTTGTTCATTGTGATTGTGACTTTGTTCCCGTGACGTCACGCCTCGTTGCCAAGCAGGGTATCGGGGTGTGACACCTGAGATAACACAGGTGAAATAATCAACTTGTGAAAGTCAAAGTTAACTTTAAAGACACATAACAGTAAACTAGTGAGTTAAAGATTTATCTATATACATGTTTCTCTTTCAGGGAGACATATTGTTGTTCTAGCTTTCTAATGAAAGTCTTTATTTATTCAAGATAGAATGTGACATGTGCACACCATGGTAAGGTGTTTCCATGTTGATCATGATAGCATATTGATATCATCCACCACACATTATGTTATTTATGTTTTCCAGTTATTGTTACATCATGTTCTTGTTATCATTATCTTGTTTAACTGAGCTTACTTACATGTACTTGTTTGATTTACTAATATGTATTCAATTCTATTTATCAGTTGAATTTAGTCCATTCTTGACCTAGTCTAGGTCTCACCTGTTCACATGAATTGGTGGTTGTCCACTCCGTTGTCTGTCCATGTTGTCCTACTGGTAGCTAGACCAGTAAATATTGGATAGCTTCCACTACAACATGTGTGTGGGATTTGACATCATCCTGTTTATTAATCCTATGTCTCACGAGGTCTGGTTGATAGTGGCAGCCATGTCAAAATCATGTTTATCCTTATATGTCCCGTTTTAGCTAAACAACATGTTAATTGTTATATATATAAACTCACCAAGCCAACACTTACAGTTGTTGTTGAATCTCTTGTTAGGAAATGACAATGAAAAGGGTCAAGTTGATCCAAGTTCTTAGGATCTACAATATCAAGTTCAAGTTCCATAGACCACTACTCAGCTACATTTGGTACTAAAACAAAGTCAGATATCGTGGTGGTTTGGGTAGAAGTATTGTAATGTATTGTCGAGATTGCAATAGACTAGTGTTATGTATCGTTTAATTCTAAACTTTATAACTTATTTCTAAATCTTATTGTACTATATTCCGCATGTTTAATAAATCTATCTTAGTTTGATAGTTATTGTATTGCTAGTTTGTGACCTTGTCATTAAGACTCTTTTGTAAAGTTGGGTCTGACAATATTAATATAATGATGCTGCTCTTAATCTAATCATCTTCTTATATTAACAACAATACTCTTTTCTTAATAATAAAGCAGAAACTTTTTTAATCTTAATAACAACAGCTTTATTTTATGTTAAGTTAATATAATCCTGTTGTTGTTACTTTAATGATGTTCTTATCTTAACAACAATAATCTTATCTTAACAATAAACATAAACTTATTTAATCTTAATAATAACATGT
This sequence comes from Centrapalus pauciflorus, assembly GCA_020465985.1. Taxonomy (NCBI): domain Eukaryota; kingdom Viridiplantae; phylum Streptophyta; class Magnoliopsida; order Asterales; family Asteraceae; genus Centrapalus; species Centrapalus pauciflorus. Next base: position 34,755 of record JAANYP010000659.1, on the reverse strand, counting down.
TTATGTTACTATATATCAGTTGTTTGTTTAAATGATATCCAACTTGAAAAAAGTAAAAACTAACCTCAACATTAATATGGCTGTTGTTTGATCGTCTGAAGAGGGGATCCCAAAAATCATTTTGCATTAAAATATTTGGTTTTACTAATATTCGACATTGCTTGTTTTTCTTGCATAGTGCAATACAAGTTCTCTACATTCTCCCTAACTCTCTCTTGTGTGCTTTCGGTCTTCTTGCCTAGTTCCTTCTAGCTCACCATTCGGGTTAAACTGACTTAGCAACCAACAAGGGGTGTTGAAGCGCTAAGATCATGAAATCAAGACCGTTGAGATCATCCATACCTTCTTCAATTGTAATTAGAGTAAACGGTTCTTATTTCTTATAAAGATCAGAAAAGTTAATAGCAATAGAAGAAACCCTAAAGTAGAAAATGGTGAATAGAGATTACTGTAGAAAAATCAGAAAAAGTTAAAAGCAATAGGAGAAACCTTACACTAGAAAACGGTGAATAGAGAGATTACAATAGAAAGAAGACAAGAATAATGACGGATTTTAGAAAAGGAAGTCACGCGTATTCAAAATTTCTTTTTATGATAGTGGGAAATAATTCATTTAATTGTTATAAACCTTTTCATTTTGCTATTAATTATAATTATTAAACTTTTCATAAATTTTTTAACTTTTTATAATTTAATCTTGTAAAAAATAAGTTTTTACAATTTAATCTTATAAAAACTAATATTGTTGTTAAGGTAAAATGTTTTTAAGATAAATATGATTAATTAAACAATATATATTGTTAATTAAAATTTAGCATAGTTGTTGGATACAAAATTATGGAGATGAAAAACAATATTATATAAGTGCAAGGACTAAATGTGTCATGTAGTGAATCCTAAGTATTACGTATAAATATAATATTCCATGAGAAAATTATTAATCAATTTTAGAACTCTCATTTTTGTTTTTCAAAGTGGATTTGAGAGTAATCATTCAATACAAGCATGATTTAGATTACATGTTATTGATTCACTTTGATCAAGTTTTATCAATTGGTATCAGAGACTAGGGGCTGAATCAAAATCGAAAATCTTGAAAGAAATAAAGAAAAGTTCAACCGAAAAAGTCAAATTCTTGAGCTGTGATCTTTTGGAATTTTTAAAAAAATCATACAAGATCCGATTGAGATGAATTTTGGATACATTTTGAAGATCAACATGATGAAGATCCAGTAAAAATTTCAAGTCCTAATTCGACACGATCAGGGAGTAAGTGAATTTTTGAATTCTGAAATTCATTTTTTACGTTCTTGAGATCGATTTTTGGATTTTTTTTTTTGTTTGGATTGGAATTAGATTCTGAATTTTTGAGCGAGTTTCAGGTTTATAATAACAAATAATTCCTGAAAAGTTTAAAGTCAAACTCCAAATACATTGGGAGAAATCGATGTTTAAAGTTTTGGATTTCATTTTTTTTGAAACAGAGCTGTCGACTTTGAAAATTCATAGAAAATTCTCTGTTGATCCAATTGATCTGAATTTTGGATATGTTGTGCGTATGATTGACATGTTTTTTGTCCTAAATTTTCATATTCTAATTCGAAAAATGTGTGAGAAATCGCAAAATTTTAAAAGGTTTTTCACTATGGGTGTTCTTGGTGTATCTAGGGCGTGTTCTTGATCAACTCTTATTGAATTTGTTTGATTCTAGATATGTTGGATTTTGTTTTTTTGTTAGAAATCAAGTGTAATTAGTTCTGTCAATTAATTTCATCATTTGAATGTAACACCCCGACTCCCGAGCAGGTACGTGTAATTATCCTATTGACTAATTATAATAGTGATTATTGCGTTGGTCCAATTGCGTCCCGTATAGTGGATTATACGTGTCGGGACGGGAATTACATGGATTCAGGATATAATTTTAGTGGATAAATTATAATTATGGATTCACGGGATTAAATGGGGATTATTGATATACATAGTGGAATTTTAATATTGGGGTCGGGTATCAGTGTCGAACCCGCGATATAACGGGATCCGTTTATGTGTTATATGTGTATGTGACGTGCTTCCTTATCTTCTTTTGTGCAAATTAGTGAAGAAAAGTGTGTGTGTGTGTGTGTGTGTGTTCTTTATGCTGCTGGAGCATCAGATTGAATCCAAATCAAGTAATTGAAGTTGCAAAATCAGATTGAAATCTTCTTGAGGTGTTCTTGAAGTTTCAAGGTAAGAGTTCCTTGATTTGAGTTTGATTTTTATGTGATAACCATGGATATATGTTAGGAATTGTTGTGTGACCAAGTTGGCAATGTTTTGGTACCAATTTTGTGAATATTGGTTGCTGGAATCGAGTTATAGGGATGAAATCATCCCTGGGCAGAGCAGAAACAGGGGGTCTGCTGTTTGACGCGAGCGCGGTCGCGACGCGCCAAGCGCGGCCGCGATGTTCATCTGGAGCGCGGGCCGCGATCAGGCCAGTGCGGTCGCGATCCGGCTCCAGTCGGTTTGGGCTTTGGGGGTCCGTTGGGCTGTTTTGTAGGGTCCAATTGAGTATATTAACAGTTATGGGATGTTTGGGATTGACTCTGGGAGAATTAATTTGTGTACAGGGACTGCCAGAGATTGTTACGGGCCGAGTCCAGATCAGACAGTTAGGGAAATTGTACGGGGTGATCCAGGTGAGTACGCGAGACTTTTTCCAAAGACTAGTCGCTGTCTTTCGAGTCTTTTGTGTTAGTGTTTCATATGCGATTATATGAATTGTTTGGGCGCTACGAGTTGCCCCTCAGGTATGATTGTTCTTCTTTATATGTGTTATATGCATGAGATCCATCATAGTGTATTGCGATGAGTATCGTGGGAGCTGTGTAGCTCTGTTTGATCCTATGTAGGGTTCCCATATATATATATATATATATATATATATATATATATATATATATATATATATATATATATATATATATATATATATATATACATGGGGAGGGATTCCCCAATTGAGATGAGAATCTCTTCTGTATTGGAACTCTAGTGTCTCTGATTGGAGACTTGTGGCGTGTGTTATGCCACATAGAGTAGGGCTGCCATGTGACATGCGATATGTGTTTATGTGAACTATGCAGTGTCTAATCCTTGTGTACTCACGAGTTGCGAAGCTTACGTATTCGAGTCTGATGTGTGTATCAGGGGAACCGAAGATAGGACCGCCAGCTCTTGAGCGAAGATAGGAGCGTGACTTGATGTTGCCAAGAGATTCCGCCTTTTGTTATCTGTATGTGACTACTCTGTTGGAAACTTTGGGATAAATGGTACTGGGTTTGTGTGTGAATATTTGGGTTTGGGTCGGGCTTTGTATGTTGGGTTGGCTTATAGACATTGTGGTTAATGTGTGTAAAAATATTTTAATTAATCAGTGTTTGTGTAAACCTTTGACATGTGTAATGGATTTATATGCGTTTATGCCACCTGTGTATTGTAAATGACGTGGCTTTTAGCTGGGTTTAGAGGGTGTTACATTGAATGTCCAATTTTTCGATTTTCTGATTTTTTTAAAAAAGTTCATGTTCTTCCATTTTTTGTGCGATTTTGGTTTTTTAATCGAGAATTAGCCAAATTGTGTTCATTAAAGTTGTTTTCGCTTTTAAAAACGAGTCTATGTTGTAATTTCTAGGTCAATTCATGCAATTTTTGAAAAAATAGTTGATTCGGACTTAAAAACCTAATTCGAGTTCAGAAGGAAGTTACAGGCATTTTTCAAAAAAGAACCTGAAAAAACAACGTCCAAAAGTCACTTCGGAGCTGATTTTCACCAAGTCATCAACCTCAGGTGTTAATTCGTCCCAAATGATAATCTTGTACTCACACAAATAAACAATAATATAATCGAACACACAAAGAGAATAATCACTCAATCTTACATGAACACTGTCAGAGCGAATAATCATTTAATCGCGTTGAGGATGTCCTGAATCTCCTTCGGCTTCTTCTTGAGCTCCGAAACCTTCTGGGCATCATCTTGTTGGAGCCTCCCATTAAGTTGTGCTCTTATTAAGCGGAGAGTGCCATCAGAGTAACATGTCCTCAAAACGCAAGAACCTATTCTGCCCATTCTTGTTAAAAAATATGACTCCCTGCTCAGCTCTGATGAATACTCGATACATGGGTTGATGATCGATACCAAAAAATATTTGATCAGGAGTCTTGAGTCCTGCCTTCACTAGATAGCTCTCAATAGCCATTTAAAAATCAGTTAAGCACATGATGATAGAACGTCGTCTCATGCATCTGGTTAGTGCTGCTAGAGCAGTGACATGACTCAATCTGCCCTTAACTTTATTTTCAGTTTATTGTGCATAGTTTCAATATCATCGGGGTTCATGAAGTCAAGGTCACTCTCATGTAACAGTTTTGACGACCCATCTTCTCGCTTAATGTTGAAGGATGGAGTGAACAGACGGACCCATTTGTACATTGAGACAGAGACAATCTTTACTATCTTTGACTTTGACCAGTATGCAAACTTCGGTCTGGTTTCCCTCAGCATCATTTGGTTATATTCTGCTTGTTCTGCTTTTGATGCATCACTTAATTCCATCAGAAGGAGTCTGCTATACATACCGGGCATTTTCATGAAAACAACCTTGAATTTATCTTCTAGATAAGGCTGAAGGAAGTCCTCTGCTTTTAACTTCATGAAATATTGTTTAAGCCCTTGAACAGGTGGGGCCTCAACTTCGGCAGCAGGTATTTCAAGCATTTGATATACTCGACCCTGATGATCGAGCCTCAGTGAGTCTCTCTCTTTGGCAGGTAGGGAATGCACTTTGCCCTTGGAGAACCATGTGACCCAATCCAAGTCCACTCTGTCATATTTGAGAGATGACTCGGGGAGCTCTCAAAAGCAATCAACGGTTCGAGCTCCTGATGGTTCTGTGGTTTGAGTGGATGGTGTTTGGGTTTGTGGGGTGATGGTAGGTTCAGGTGTAGGTTGTTGAGCAGGAGGAGGGGTTGGGGCTTTTAGAGATGACATTATCTCTTCTTGGGGTACGTGGGTTGGTGAATTTAGAAAGTCAAAGGATGAAAATGATCTTTGTGGAGATTCAGGCTCTGGTTTGGGTATCTTTATTGGTTCGTCTTGTAACAGCCCGTAATTTATTAAATATAAATTACAGCATCAGACTTTTGATAATAAAGCAATTTTATCCAAATATTAGTAATTAACTGAAAACATGAATCTTAAATAGTTAATTATATTAAGTTATAATTAATTATGAAAAGTTGCCCAAAATTAGCTGAAATAAAATTTATAATTAAATTTCAGCTAAATGACAAATTAAAGACTGAAAAGGACGAAACGGACTAAAATGAATTAAAATTGACTAAAAGACCATTGTAGCAAATCTAGAACTTCTTTGCTATTATTTGCATCTGAAATGCAAATCGGAGTGTTGGGAATAAAAGTTGGTCAATTCCGGAAAAATTCAGTAAAAGATCTGATTTTCCCTATTTCCCTATAAATAGGGCATTCCTCCTCATTTCTTAAGTTTGGAATCTAGAAACTCTCTCCTTCTCTCTCTAAGATTTCACTTCTCTCTAGAATTTCTCCTAAACGAACCGTCGGATTCTCGTGAATTATACGTCAACGGATAGAGATCGTCAAGCTCTACAATATTCTGTCATCGCATGTTCGTTTTGGTCCCGATTTGAGGTAAGATAGACCTATTTCTGTCTTTTGGTTCGGTTTTGAAAGAGCAATTTCGAGTTTGCTCATTTTCCCTCTATTTGAAGCTGATTTGCCCCCGTTTAGGACCTGTTTTTGCTTGGAAATCATCCATAGTCGAAGGTTATAGCTTGGACGAAGGTTAGTAACCATTTCTCTATCTTTTATGTTCATATTTAGTTGTTAAAACCTGGAAAAACGATGAACTAGAAGAACAAACTCGAGAGATCCATGAACAGACTCGAATTCACTAGACTCGAATTGTATGGTTTCGAATCTATGAATTCGAATCTGTCCCCCCCCTAGACTCGAAGCCTCCTAGTTCGAATCTACCTGTCCCTTAGAATCTAATATATGAATTTCGAATCTATGCATCTGTTCGAATCTGTGTAGGGGTTCGAATCTATGCATCTGTTCGAATCTGTGTAGGGGTTCGAGTCTATATGCTTCGAATCTATATATGTCTTCGAGTCTATTGCTTCAAATCTGTCTTAGAATCTATTGCTTCGAATCTAATCCCATAGACTCGAAATGGGTGTGCTTCGAATCTAATCCCATAGACTCGAATAGGTGTGTTTCGAACCTATCTCCATAGACTTGAATTAAGGCTATTCGAATCTGTCTCCATAAATTCAATTGGCTATATTCGAATCTAATTTAGTTCCAAGCCAAAGTTAAATTCCTAAAATCAGATTAAGTGATTAATCAACCTATTGTAATTAAAAGTATAATATGATTATGATAAAACTCACAAATTCTAGTTGCACATCTATTTTATGCACAAATGAATTAACAGACACTGAATGAATTCTTAGAAATCGTATGTCATGATGCACCTAGCTAGTAATATGATTGGCTTTATTTCAAGGACACACATATGTAATTAGATGAATCGTATTAATCTGATAAGAATATACTCACCTTGGGACGATAGGAACTACCTCAGACTCGACAG
>JAANYP010000659.1:0-27784 GCA_020465985.1 Centrapalus pauciflorus | reverse complement strand
ATAGAAGCGTACTTTTGACATTACTGAAGTTTGACACTTGAATTGCCTTGAATGCATGTTCACTTTTACATTTATTGTAAATACTTATCCTGCTTACTGCTTACTTGACTGTTTATATAATTGCCGCTGCATACTGCATCATCCGATAGGACCGAATGCGAGATCTCCATTCACAGGAGGGAATTCTGCAGATTCCTTTCCTATATGACTTGTTTCCATACACTTCCTGTAGGGCTTAGGCTTTACATAGGGGAAAACAAACTGGGTTGTCTCCCAACCTATTGCTGTCTCCGGACGTAGTGACTTGCCGGCAGGAGCTGATAGTATGTTATATATGTGTGGTAGCTAATGGAACTCTGTTTACTCACTAAGCATTGTTAGCTTACTCTGTCATGTCAACTCTTTTACAGGAAAAGCTGATAAAGGCAAGACCATAGCAGGTAGTTCGTCCCAGGCTAGGTGATTCTGAACATTTGATGAATAGCAGACTTTTGGACTTTTGCGGACGCCTATCTTGAAAAGATGATGCGGTCTCGGGTAGCTTGTTCAGTCTTCCGCACTCTGATTGAAGATTTAGAAGCTAGTTTAGACCACCATTTGATCTTTAATTATTGTTGTAATTAAGTATTCAGGCTGATGGACCTGTGGTATCAAACTATTAACATTATTTATGAAATGAAATATTATGGCGTGTACTGTTTGTGGAAATTGGATGTTACAAAGTTGGTATCAGAGCCAGTTTAATCATCGGATTGGCCACCCGATACTTAAACTACTGGTATGATATGGACTATGTGACTCTGAGTTCCCGAACAAGTCACCGAGGCCTAGGGTAACCTAATTAGTAAAGGACTACCCACACAACTTGACCTAAGATAGGCTGACGATGACTGATAGGATGGGGGAGGGATTGACTGCTTGATACTGACTTGACTTTGACTTGACTCTGTGCCAGCCTGACTGACTGCCTTCATATCTATAAACTTAGATGTGATTATCTGACGTAGGTATTATGACTCGATCTATGCTTAATTGAATCAGGAAATAATAGTTATTTCCTTTATATTTTCAGCCAATGGCTGATAAGAATCCAAATGTTGCTGCTACCTCAACTGTTGGTAAAGCTGCTGATGCTGCAGCTGATCAACACAAAGAATCTGTTCATGTAGAGGATTTAGGCACTGCCCCTAAAAATACTGCTAATGACTCAAGCAGTACTGCTACGCTTGTGCCTCCCCAGGAGGCTCAATTATTTGATCTCATTCACAAGCTGAATGATGAAAATCGTAGACAAATTCAGCTGATGATGGATAGGAATCGACTGCAGACTGATATGTCGGTTAAGGACCGATTTAAGGAAATTAAGGACTTGCTGACTAAAGGTAAAGCGGTTGTGCAAACTGACGAAGAAATCCAGCGTGAAATTGACTTTAAGCGCCGTGAAGAAGAACTTAGGTTGCGAGAACTTAGGTTACGGGAGTTAGAATTGAAGTTTAGGGAAGAAATGTTAGCAAAGCCCAAGAAGAATCGAAAAAGGAAACTTAGGCATGAGCCCTCTGAGGGACGTCAAAGGGATCTTTTTGTGAATTCTGGCAGACCGGGAAGTGATATGGAAGTAGTTGTAGTTGCTAAAGTAGGAAAACTTGAAATCTATCCGGAGCGAGCGACTCTTTTTATTGCCAAGTCTAGCAAGAAAGAAAAATCTGAGAAATCGGAAAGGGAAAGTGAAAGTTTAAGGCAGGGAGATAAGCAGCCTTTTAAAAAGGCTAAATCTTATGCTGTGACCGCTACGCCAAGATCTGTTTGTCCTCGCTGCAGGCAGATTCATAAAGGAAAATGTGATCCGGAGTTCGTGAGGTGCTACTGTTGTAGGCAGAAAGGTCATGACAGGTCAGAATGTCCCAAGCGCAATGAGGCTTGTCGTAACTGCATCACGTTCGGGCATCATGCTAAAGACTGTACTCGGCCGCGATTTATTCCACCGCCTGCATTTTCACCCCGGCAATCGTTCAAGGGTTCTTCTGCTCCGAGGAATCAACCAAGATCTTTCCAGATGACAGCTGTTGAAGCAGAAGAGACTGCTGATGTCGTCATGGGTACATTTCTTGTTAACCCTATGCCTGCTCTAATCTGTCATATGTGTCTGAAGAGTTTGCTAAACTGTTTGATTTTGCCCCAATAATGCTACCTGTACCGTTAGATATAGAAACTGCGAGTTCGAGTTTTGTGACTATAGGTAGAATCTTTCGTTCTTGTAAGCTAGTGATTGATGACCTCTCTTTAGACTTTGACCTAATACCGATGTGGTTTAGAGAATTAGATATTATTATAGGAATGGACAGGCTCATGACGATCAATGCTGAAATCCTTTGTGCCAAAAGGATAATTAGAATTAGAACCCCCGAAGGAAGTGAACGTTATGTTTATGACGATAGAAAGACTCGAGATTTAGGTCTCATTTCGTGCTCGTTACGGCCATTTTGGAGTTTCTAGCAATACCGTTCGGTCTCACCAATGCCCCGGCCGCAATTATGGACCTTATGAATAGAATATAGGTCCCTAGGTTAGGAGGAAATTCGTGATCAAATTTCTGTCGGAGGCTCATATGCCAAAATTTTCGGTACATCCTGGTTCTACTATAATGTACCAAGTTTTGAAAACGGAATATTGGTGGCCTGGAATGAAGAAGGACGTAGGACGATATGTAGAAAATTGCATGACTTGTTTACAAGTCAAATCGGAACATCGGAAGCCGTATGGGGTACTACAACCATTGCCAGTCCCGGAATGGAAGTGGGACCACATAATCATGGACTTTATGACGAAGCTGCCCAGGACTAAGCGGAATCATGACTCTATAAGAGTAATAGTGGATCGACTTACTAAGTCAGCACAACTCCTACCCTTACGTGAAGATGAACGCCTCGAAAAGTTAGCTGAATTTTACGTAAAGGGAATCGTGACTAGATATGGTGTGCCATTGTCTATAGTATCTGACCGTGACAGCAAATTTACTTCTCGTTTTTGGAGACTTTTCAGAATGGACTAAGGACTGAACTTAAGATTAGCACCGCCTATCATCCTGAAACTGACGGGCAAGTGAGAGGACAATTTTGACCTTAGAAGATATGTTACGTGCTTGTGTGATTGATCTCGATGGAAGTTGGGATACTCACCTGCCGTTTGTGAAGTTTGCTTATAACAATAGTTATCACTCGACTATTGGTATGCCTCCATATCAGCTTTTGTACGGACGTCGATGCAGAACCCCAACCTGTTGGAGGGAAACAGGTGAACGCCCGATCCCTGGACCAGCGATTCTGCAAGAAGCCCATGATCAGCTACAATTGATTCGGCAGCGGATACAGACTTCTCAAGACAGACAAAAGAAGTATCATGATAGAAGACGTAAGCCGATTGCGTTTGAAGTTGGAGATAAAGTGTTGCTGAAAGTTTCGCCAAGAAAAGGAATTGTAAGGTTCGGCAAACGGGGGAAGTTGAGCCCTTGATTTGTGGGTCCTTTTGAAATTCTCGAGCGTGTAGGATTGCAAGCCTACAGGCTAAAGTTGCCTGCCGAAATGTCTGGAATTCATGACGTATTTCACGTTAGTAATCTTCGAAAGTGTTTACCTGACGCTGAAGCTGTGATTCCTTGGGAAGGCGTGCAATTGATGAACAGTTGCGATACGAGGAAGAGCCCGAGCGTATAATCAATAATGAGAAACTTGGGAACGAGAAGGCGAGATTAGGCAAAAGTATCCGAAGTTATTCCTGTCCTAGTCGATTCCGAGGACGGAATCATTTTAACGGGGGAAGTTTGTAACAGCCCGTAATTTATTAAATATAAATTACAGCATCAGACTTTTGATAATAAAGCAATTTTATCCAAATATTAGTAATTAACCGAAAACATGAATCTTATATAGTTAATTATATTAAGTTATAATTTAATTATGAAAAGTTGCCCAAAATTAGCTGAAATAAAAGTTGGTCAATTCCGGAAAATTCAGTAGAATATCTGATTTTCCCTTTTTCCCTATAAATAGGAGCTCCACTCCTCACATTTCAAGTTTGGAAATTTGATTCTTCTCTCTCTCTCTCTCTAAGATACTTCTTCTCTCTAGCTTTTCTCCAAATCCAACCGTCGGATTCTCGTGTTTCATACGACATTGGATAGAGATCGTCGAGTTCTTCACGAATCTGCCATTTCTTGTTTGATTTCGTCCGGATTTGAGGTAAGATCGACCATTCTTCTGGCTTTTGTTTCGGTTTTGAATGAGCAAACTCGAGTTTGCTCAAATTCCTTACTTTTGAAGCTGATTTGCCCTCGTTTAGGACCTGTTCTTGCTTGAAAATCATCCATAGACGAAGGATATTGCTTGGACGAAGGTTAGTAACTATTTCTTCCTCATTTTTGTTCAAGTTCGTAGTTAAAACCTGGAAAACCGATGAACAAGATGATCAGATTCGAGAGATTCAAGCCTAGACTCGAATTGTGTGTGTCTCGAATCTGAGTGTGTTCGAGTCTATGCCTTCGAAACTAAGTAGGTTCGAGTCTAGTAAGCTACCTTCGAATCTGTGTCAATTTTCGAATCTATCTGCCTTAGAATCTATTAGCTTCGAATCTAATTCCTAGAATTGAAATTGGTTGCTTCGAATCTGTGTGGGCTTCGAGTCTATACATTGTCCGAATCTATTCTCTTTGTGTGTTGTGTCTCGAATCTATAGATTCGAATTGGTTGTGGTTCGAATCTAAGCAAGGTCTTCGAATCTAGGTGGTCTTCGAATCTAGGTGTGCTTCGAATCTGCTCCTTGTCTCGAGTTTGTGCCATTCTCGAATCTAAGCAAGTAGATTCGAAAGAATCTGGTTCGAATCTAGCCTCCTTAATTCGAATCTGAGTTTGTTCCTGGCCAAAGTTAAATTCCTAAAATCAGATTAAGTGATTAATCAACCTATTGTAATTAAAAGTATAATATGACTATGATAAAACTCACAAGTTCAAGTTGCATATCTATTTTAAGCACAAACAAATTAACCGACTCTGTATGAATCCTTAGAATGTGTATGGCATGTTACACCTTGCTAGAAATACGATTGGCTTTGTTTCAAGGCCACACATCTGTAATTAGATGGATCGTATTAATCTAATAAGAATAGACTCACCTTGGGACGATAGGGACTACCTCAGACTCGATAACCAGTAATGACAATAACCTGAATATATATAACTAGGGTTATATAGAGTATGACTCGGACTTGACATTAATATGTCAGACTTGAAACTGAAATGCAGGAACCCGTCGATTTGACAGAGTAAACTGAACAGCTTAACTCGTTAAGCATTATCTGACTACGGACCACTGTGAGTGACAGATTTCATTAATTACATACATATGTTTCGATACTTATTGGTGAATGTCATCGACTGTATGGAAACTTCCGTTTGTTGCTGCATGTTTCTTTAATACTTTATTGTATCATAGAAGCGTACTTTTGACATTACTGAAGTTTGACACTTGAATTGCCTTGAATGCATGTTCACTTTTACATTTATTGTAAATACTTATCCTGCTTACTGCTTACTTGACTGTTTATATAATTGCCGCTGCATACTGCATCATCCGATAGGACCGAATGCGAGATCTCCATTCACAGGAGGGAATTCTGCAGATTCCTTTCCTATATGACTTGTTTCCATACACTTCCCGTAGGGCTTAGGCTTTACATAGGGGAAAACAAACTGGGTTGTCTCCCAACCTATTGCTGTCTCCGGACGTAGTGACTTGCCGGCAGGAGCTGATAGTATGTTATATATGTGTGGTAGCTAATGGAACTCTGTTTACTCACTAAGCATTGTTAGCTTACTCTGTCATGTCAACTCTTTTACAGGAAAAGCTGATAAAGGCAAGACCATAGCAGGTAGTTCGTCCCAGGCTAGGTGATTCTGAACATTTGATGAATAGCAGACTTTTGGACTTTTGCGGACGCCTATCTTGAAAAGATGATGCGGTCTCGGGTAGCTTGTTCAGTCTTCCGCACTCTGATTGAAGATTTAGAAGCTAGTTTAGACCACCATTTGATCTTTAATTATTGTTGTAATTAAGTATTCAGGCTGATGGACCTGTGGTATCAAACTATTAACATTATTTATGAAATGAAATATTATGGCGTGTACTGTTTGTGGAAATTGGATGTTACAAATTGTGACTTGAACTGTGCTTATTTGAATCAGGAAATAATAGCTATTTCCTTTATATTTTCAGCCAATGGCTGATAAGAATCCGACTGTTGCCGGTTCCTCAAGGGTTGATAAAGCTGCTGATGCTGCAGCTGATCAACACAAAGAATCTGTTCACGTAGAGGACTTAGGCACTGACCCTGAAAATACTGCTAATGACTCAAGCAGTACTGCCACCCTTGTGCCTCCCCAGCAGGCTCAATTGATTGACCTCGTTCATAAGTTGAATGAGGATAACCGTAGGCAGATGCAGCTTATGATGGATAGAAATCGATTACAGACTGATATGGCAGTTGAAGACCGATTTAGGGAGATTAAGGATTTGCTGACCAAGGGTAAAGCAGTAATGCAGACTGACGAAGTTAACCAGCGCGAAATGGAATTTAAGCGCCGTTAAGAAGAACTTAGGTTGCGAGAACTTAAGTTACAAGAATTAGAACTGAAGCATAGGGAAGAAATGTTAGCGAAGCCGAAGAAAGACAGGAAGAGGAAACATAGACATGTGTCCTCTGATGAAAGTGAAACTGACTCTTCCGACCATCACGTTAAGGTAGGACGTGAGTGTACATTTGTTGATTTCAAGAAATGTGGGGCTCGTACATTTGCGGGGTCATCTGATCCTGTTAAGGCTATGGACTGGGTCGCGAATGTGGAGAAGGCGTTTAAACTCTCCAAGTGTAATGAAGAAGATAAGGTGACATTTGCGACGGGAATGTTGGAAGATGGAGCTGGTCGTTGGTGGAAGTCAATTACGAATCCCATGTCTGAAGCAATGGAGAAATCCATTACTTGGGATCAATTTAAGATTCATCTGAAGGAAAAATACTGCCCCCAGGATGTTAAGCGCCAGATGGAGAAAACCCTGCTATCTTTTCAGCAAGGTACAAGATCCGTGACGGACTATGAGCTGGAATTCACCAGGCTCTCGTTATTATCTGATCACCCTGTTGATACTGACGAAAGGAGAAGAGATTTGTTTGTGGATGGTTTAGATCGAGAAATCAGGAAGTTTGTGAAATCTGGCAGACCGAGAAGTTATATTGAGGCAGTGGAAATTGCTAGGGTAGGTGAGCTTGAAATCTATCCTGAGCGAGCATGTCCTTTTATTGCTAAATCTAATAAGAAGGAAAAATCTGAGAGAGCTGAAAAGAAGAGTGAAGGTTCGAAGAAGGGAGATAAGCAGTCTTTTAAGAAAGCTAAGTCCTATGCTGTGACCTCGACGCCAAAGCCTGCTTGTCCTCGCTGCAAGCAAACTCATGAAGGGAAATGCGATCCTGCGTTCGTTAGATGTTACTGCTGTAAACAGAATGGTCATGATCGGTCAGAATGTCCCAGGCGTGATGAGGCTTGTAGAAACTGCATTACGTTGGGGCATCATGCTAAAGATTGTACCCGACCCCGATTTGTTCCTCCGCCTACATCTTCACCTCAGCAATCAGTCAAAGGTTCTTCTGCCCCGAGGAATCAACCGAGATCTTTCCAGATGACAGCCGAAGAGGCAAAAGAGACTGCTGACGTCGTCACGGGTACATTTCTTGTTAATGATATGCCTGCCTTAATCTTATTTGACTCTGGCTCTAATCTGTCGTATGTGTCTGAAAAGTTTGCTAAACAGTTTGATTTTGCCCCTGTAATGTTACCTGCACCCTTAGACATAGAGACTGCTAGCTCGAATTATGTGACTGTGAATAGAGTCTTTCGTTCCTGTAAGCTAGTGATTGATGACCTCTCCTCGGACGTTGATCTGATACCGATGTGGATTAGGGAGTTCGATGTTATTATAGGAATGGACTGGCTAATGATGAACAATGCTGAAATCCTTTGTGCAAAAAGGATAATTAGAATTAGAACCCCCGAAGGAAGTGAACGTTATGTTTATGGCGATAGAAAGACTCGAAATTTAGGTCTCATCTCTGTAATGAAAGCCCGAAAGTGCCTAACCAAAGGTTGTTCCGCCTATTTAGCCTATGTCATAGATGCTAAAGAAGTTAAAAATACCTTGTCTAATGTACCTGTAGTTCGAGACTTCCCTGACGTATTCCCGGATGACATCTCTGGTTTGCCACCAGATCGTCAAATCGAATTCCATATTGACCTTGTACCGGGTGCTGCTCCTATCGCGAAAGCCCCTTACCGTCTTGCTCCGAATGAAATGAAGGAAATGATGAGTCAGTTGCAGGAATTATTAGAAAAAGGGTTTATTCGTCCGAGTACTTCTCCTTGGGGTGCTCCGGTTCTTTTCGTTAAGAAGAAGGATGGTACCTTTCGCATGTGTATCGATTATCGGGAGTTAAATAAGGTAACTATTAAGAACCGATACCCTCTGCCTAGAATTGATGACTTGTTTGATCAACTGCAAGGGGCTAGCTACTTCTCAAAGATTGATCTTCGATCTGGATATCATCAACTCAAGGTATTTGAGTCTGACGTACCGAAGACTGCATTTCGTACTCGTTACGGCCATTTTGAGTTCCTAGTAATGCCGTTCGGTCTCACAAATGCCCCGGCCGCATTTATGGACCTCATGAATAGGGTATGTAGACCAATGCTGGATAAATCAGTGATAGTCTTCATTGATGACATCTTGATTTACTCCAAGTCTGAATCTGATCATGCGATGCATTTGCGAGAATTGCTAGAATTGTTACGAAAGGAGCGACTCTATGCAAAATTCTCCAAATGTGAATTCTGGTTACGCCAGGTGCAATTTTTAGGACATATTGTCTCGGGTGAGGGAATAGTCGTAGATCCATCAAAGGTTGATGCGGTTCAGAAGTGGGAAGCGCCGAAAAACGTATCTGAAGTTCGAAGTTTCTTGGGTTTAGCGGGCTATTACCGAAGATTTATCCGTGATTTCTCCAAGATTGCGGTGCCTTTAACCAGTCTGACGAAGAAAGAAGTTAAGTTTGAATGGAATGAATCTCAAGATCGAGCCTTTGAAACTCTAAAACGTAAGCTAGTAGAAGCACCGGTTTTGGCCTTACCTGAGGGAAATGACGATTTTGTTGTCTATAGTGATGCTTCTAAGATGGGATTAGGCTGTGTGCTGATGCAAAGGGATAAAGTAATTGCCTACGCATCAAGGCAGCTAAAGGCGCATGAGAAGAATTATCCGGCGCATGATTTAGAACTTGCAGCCGTGACCTTTGCACTGAAGATTTGGCGGCATTATCTGTATGGGACTAGATGCAAGTTATATACAGATCACAAAAGTCTGAAGTATATATTCGATCAGAAAGAGCTGAATATGCGTCAAAGACGATCTATGGAATTGATTAAAGACTATGACTGTGAAATCCTTTACCATCCAGGTAAAGCAAACATTGTAGCAGATGCCCTAAGCCGCAAAACCGGACCAGACCATTATACCCGATGTTATGCTCTGACTTCTGTTGTTTTTGAGCCTGCCTTGCCTGAGTCGATTATTGCCGCTCAAACCGAAGCCATTCGGGATGAGAACTTGAAATCTGAACGTATGGTTACATATGTGACTCAGCTGACCCTTGATAATCGTGGTCTTAGACGGTTCATGGATAGAATATGGGTTCCCAGACTAGGAGGTATTCGTGATCAAATTCTGTCGGAAGCTCATATGTCGAAATTTTCGATACACCCTGGTTCTACCAAAATGTATCAAGACTTGAGAACGGATTATTGGTGGCCTGGAATGAAGAAGGACGTGGGGCGATATGTAGAAAATTGCATGACTTGTTTACAAGTCAAATCTGAACATCAGAAGCCGTATGGGGAACTACAACCATTGCCGATCCCGGAATGGAAGTGGGACCATATAACCATGGACTTTGTGACGAAGCTGCCCAGGACAAAGCGGAATCATGACTCTATATGGGTAATAGTGGATCGACTTACTAAGTCAGCCCATTTTCTACCCATACGTGAAGATGAACGCCTCGAAAAGTTAGCTGAATTATATATGAAAGAAATCGTGACTAGACATGGTGTGCCATTGTCTATAGTATCGGACCGTGACAGCAGATTTACTTCTCGTTTTTGGAAGGCTTTTCAGAATGGACTAGGAACTGAACTTAAGATGAGCACCGCCTATCATCCTGAAACTGACGGGCAAAGTGAGAGGACAATTTTGACCCTAGAAGATATGTTACGTGCCTGTGTGATTGATCTCGGTGGAAGTTGGGATACTCACCTGCCGTTTGTGGAGTTTGCTTATAACAATAGTTATCACTCGACTATTGGTATGCCTCCATATCAGCTTTTGTACGGACGTCGATGCCGAACTCCAACCTGTTGGAGGGAAACAGGTGAACGCCCGATCTCTGGACCAGCAATTTTGCAAGAAGCCCATGACCAACTACAATTGATCCGACAGCGGATTCAGACTTCTCAAGACAGACAAAAGAAGTATCATGATAAAAGACGGAAACCAATCGCGTTTGAATTTGGAGATAAAGTGTTGCTGAAGGTCTCGCCAAGAAAAGGATTAGTAAGGTTCGGCAAACGGGGGAAGTTGAGCCCTCGATTTGTGGGTCCTTTTGAAATTCTCGAGCGTGTAGGATTGCAGGCCTACAGATTGAAGCTGCCTGCCGAAATGTCTGGGATTCATGATGTATTTCATGTGAGTAATCTTCGAAAGTGTTTAGCTGACGCTGAAGCTGTGATTCCTTGGGAAGACGTGCAAATTGATGAGCGATTGCGATTCGAAGAAGAGCCCGAGCGCATAATTGATCATAAGGTTTCGAAATTGCACAGCAAGGAAATTCCAATGGTGTTAGTCCAATGGAAATACCATAAGGGATCTGCGCAAACTTGGGAATGAGAAGACGAGATTAGGCAGAAGTATCCGAAGTTATTTCTGTCTTAGTCGATTCCGAGGACGGAATCAATTTAACGGGGGAAGATTGTAACAGCCCGTAATTTATTAAATATAAATTACAGCATCAGACTTTTGATAATAAAGCAATTTTATCCAAATATTAATAATTAATTTTCAGCTAAATGACAAATTAAAGACTGAAAGTGACGAAACGGACTAAAATGAATAAAAATGTGACTAAAAGACAAATATGCAAATCGGATTGTTGGGAAATAAAGTTGGTCAATTCCGGAAAATTCAGTAGAAAATCTGATCTTTCCCTATTTTCCCTATAAATATGACCTCCCCTCCTCATTTCTTAGGTTTGGAAATCTAAGAACTCTCTCCTCCTTCTCTCTCTAAGTTACATCTTCTCTCTAGCTTTTCTACTAATCGAACCGTCGGATTCTCGTGATTCTTACGCCATCGGATAGAGATCGTCGAGTTCTTCACGAATCTACCATTACATGTTTGATTTCGTCCGGATTTGAGGTAAGATCGACCATTTTTCTGACATTTGGTTCGGTTTTGAAAGAGCATTTTCGAGTTTGCTCATTTTCCCTTCATTTGAAGCTGATTTGCTTCCGTTTAGGACCTGTTTTTGCTTGGAAATCATCCATAGTCGAAGGTTATAGCTTGGACGAAGGTTAGTATCTATTTTTCCTCATTTATGTTCAAGTTTCGTAGTTAAAGACCTGGAAAACCGTTGAACTTGTAGGACAAACTCGAGTTATTCATGTGTTCGAATCTAATCACTCAGACTCGAGGATGTCCAGTTCGAATCTACTCCCCTTAGAATCTAATTTATGTGTTTCGAATCTGTCTTGCTAGATTCGAATATGAGTGTATCGAATCTGACCCTCCCTAGACTCGAATGTAGGCCTTCGAATCTGTCTAGCCCATCTCGGATTTATGCATTCGAATCTAGCTATGTATGCATTCGAATCTATAGATTCGAAATAGGGTGGTTCGAATCTAACTTCTTTAATTCGAATCTGTGTTTGTTCCTAGCCAAAGTTAAATTCCTAAAATCAGATTAAGTGATTAAACAACCTATTGTATGAAAGGTATCTTTTGATATTGATTAAACTCACAAGTTTAAGATGCGTATCTATAATATGCACAAATAAATTAACAGACTCTGGTTGAACCCTTAGAATTTGTATGTCCTGTTCACCTTGCTAAGTAATACGATTGGCTTTGTTCAAGGCCACACATCTGTAATTAGATGAATCGTATTAATCTGATAAGAATAGACTCACCTTGGGACGATAGGAACTACCTCAGACTCGATAACCAGAATTGACAATGACCTGAATATATAACTAGGGTTATATAGATTATGACTCAGACTTGACATTAATATGCCAGACTTGAAACTGAAATGCAGGAACCCGTCGATTTGACAGAGTAAACTGAACCGCTTAATTCGTTAAGCATTATCTGACTACGGACCACTGTGAGTGACAGATTTTCATTAAATACTTGCATATATTTCGATACTTATTGGTGAATGTATTGACTGTATGGAAACTACTGACTGTTGCTGCATGTTTCTTTAATACTATATTGTATCATAGAAACGTACTTTTGACATTACTGAAGCTAGACACTTGAATTGCCTTGATTGCATGTTCACTTTTACATTTTATGTAAATACGTATCATGCTCATTGCTTACTTGACTGTATAAATATTTGCCGCTGCATATTGCATTATCCGACCGGACCGAATGTGAGATCTCCATTCACAGGAAGGAATTCTGCAGATTCCTTTCCTAATTGACTTGTTTCCATACACTTCCCGTAGGGCTTCGGCCTTACACATGGGAATACCGACTGGGTTGTCTCCCAACCTTTTGCCGTCTCTGACGTGTTGCCGACAGGATCTGATAGTATGTTATATGTGTGTGGTAACCAATGGAACTCTGTTAACTCACTAAGCTTTGTTAGCTTACTCTGTCATGACAACTCTTTTTCAGGAAAGGTTGATAAAGGCAAGACCCTAGCAGGTAGTTCGTCCCAGGCTAAGTGATTCTGGACATTCGATGAATAGCAGACTTTTGGACTTTGATGACGCCTATTTTGAAAAGATGATGCGGTCTCGGGTAGCTTGTTCAGTCTTCCGCACTCTGATTGAAGATTTAGAAGCTAGTTAGACCACCATTTGATTTTAATATTGTTGTAATTAAGTATTCTTGCTGTGGGACCTGTGGTATCAAACAATTATTATTACTTAATCAAATGAAATATTATGACGTGTACTGTTTGTGGTAATTGGATGTTACATTGCCTCCCAACCTTTTTGCCGTCTCTGACGTAGTGACTTGCCGACAGGAGCTGATAGTATGTTATATGTGTGTGGTAACTAATGGAACTCTGTTTACTCACTAAGCATTGTTAGCTTACTCTGTCATGACAACTCTTTTTCAGGAAAAGCTGATAAAGGCAAGACCATATCAGGTAGTTCGTCCCAGGCTAAGTGAATCTGGACTTTGATGAATAGCAGACTTTTGGACTTTTGATGACGCCTATTTTGAAAAGATGATGCGGTCTCGGGTAGCTTGTTCAGTCTTCCGCACTCTGATTGAAGATTTAGAAGCTAGTTTAGACCACCATTAATCTTTAATATATTGTTGTAATTAAGAATTCAGGCAGATGGACCTGTGGTATCAAACAATTAGTAATATTTATTACTTAATGAAATGAAATTTTATGACGTGTACTGTTTGTGGTAACTTGGATGTTACACGTTCCTAGCATACAATTAAGTAATCAAGGAACAAGCAGCAGCAGGTGTTTCCATACACGTCAGTAACAATCACCGATAAGTAGCGAAACATATGCAAGTAAGTAATGTAATCTGTCACTCACAGCGGTCCTGAGCAATGCAAGTAATCAAGGAACATGCAACAACAGTTGTCCAGTTTCAGCAGTGTCTGTCATACGTTCCTAGCATACAATTAAGTAATCAAGGAGCAAGCAGCAGCAGATGTTTCCATACAAGTCAGTAACAATCACCAATAAGTACCCAAACATATGCAAGTAAGTAATGCAATCTGTCACTCACAGCGGTCCTGAGCAATGTAAGTAATCAAGGAACATGCAACAATAGTTGTCCAGTTTCAGCAGTGTCTATCATACGTTCCTAGCAAACAATTAAGTAATCAAGGAGCAAGCAGCAGCAGATGTTTCCATACAAGTCAGTAACAATCACCAATAGGTACCCAAACATATGCAAGTAAGTAATGCAATCTGTCACTCACAGCGGTCCTGAGCAATGCATGTAATCAAGGAACAAGCAACAACAGTTGTCTAGTTTCAGCAGTGTCTATCATACGTTCCTAGCATACAATTAAGTAATCAAGGAACAAGCAGCAGCAGGTGTTTCCATACACGTCAGTAACAATCACCGATAAGTAGCGAAACATATGCAAGTAAGTAATGCAATCTGTCACTCACAGCGGTCCTGAGCAATGCAAGTAATCAAGGAACATGCAACAACAGTTGTCCAGTTTCAGCAGTGTCTGTCATACGTTCCTAGCATACAATTAAGTAATCAAGGAGCAAGCAGCAGCAGATGTTTCCATACAAGTCAGTAACAATCACCAATAAGTACCGAAACATATGCAAGTAAGTAATGCAATCTGTCACTCACAGCGGTCCTGAGCAATGCAAGTAATCAAGGAACATGCAACAACAGTTGTCCAGTTTCAGCAGTGTCTGTCATACGTTCCTAGCATACAATTAAGTAATCAAGGAGCAAGCAGCAGCAGATGTTTCCATACAAGTCAGTAACAATCACCAATAAGTACCGAAACATATGCAAGTAAGTAATGCAATCTGTCACTCACAGCGGTCCAGAGCAATGCAAGTAATCAAGGAACATGCAACAACAGTTGTCCAGTTTCAGCGGTGTCTATCATACGTTCCTAGCATACAATTAAGTAATCAAGGAACAAGAAGCAGATGTTTCCATACAAGTCAGTAACAATCACCAGTAAGTACCGAAACATATGCAAGTAAGTAATGCAATCTGTCACTCATAGCGGTCCTGAGCAATGCAAGTAATCAAGTGTAACAGCCCGTAATTTATTAAATATAAATTACAGCATCAGACTTTGGATAATAATGCAATTTTATCCAAATATTAGTAATTAACTGAAAACATGAACCTTAAATAGTTAATTATATTAAGTTATAATTAATTATGAAAAGTTGCCCAAAATTAGCTGAAATAAAATTAATAATTAAAATTCAGCTAAATGACAAATTAAAGACTGAAAATGACGAAACGGACTAAAATGAATTAAAATATAACTAAAAGACAATTGTAGCAAATCTAGAACTTCTTTGCTATTATTTGCATCTGAAATGCAAAACCGGAGTGTTGGGAATAAAAGTTGGTCAATTCCGGAAAAATTCAGTAGAAGATCTGATTTTCCCTATTTCCCTATAAATAGGGCATTCCTCCTCATTTCTTAAGTTTGGAATCTAGAAACTCTCTCCTTCTCTCTCTAAGATTTCACTTCTCTCTAGAATTTCTCCTAAACGAACCGTCGGATTCTCGTGATTTATACGTCAACGGATAGAGATCGTCAAGCTCTACAATATTCTGTCATCGCATGTTTGTTTTGGTCCCGATTTGAGGTAAGATCGACCTATTTCTGTCTTTTGGTTCGGTTTTGAAAGAGCAATTTCGAGTTTGCTCATATTCCCTCTATTTGAAGCTGATTTGCCCCCGTTTAGGACCTGTTTTTGCTTGGAAATCATCCATAGTCGAAGGTTATAGCTTGGACGAAGGTTAGTAACCATTTCTCTATCATTTATGCTCATATTTAGTTGTTAAAACCTGGAAAACCGATGAACAAGATGAACAAATTCGAGAGATTCATGCTTAGACTCGAATTGAGTGTATGTTTCGAATCTAATCTTCTAGACTCGAATTGTGTGTGTGTCTCGAATCTAATCACCTAGACTCGAGGGTGTGTGTGTTCCGAATCTATTTCCTTAGTCTCGAATATGTATGAGTTCGAATCTATTAACTAGATTCGAATAGGCTTAATAGCAAATCTGTCTAGCTCATTTCGAATGTATGCTTGAATCTAGGGTATGCTTCGAATCTATGTGTGGGCTTCATAGTAATGTGAATCTCGAATCTAATCAATTAGATTCGAATAGTATTAGTTCGAATCTGTTCCCCTACATTCGAATTTGGTTCTTAATCCAAGTCTAAGACAAATTTCTAATTAGATTAAGTTAATAAACAACCCAAGGAAATTGAAAGTATCGTTTGATTATGATAAAACTCACAAGTTCAAGATGCATATCTATAATATGCACAAATAAATTAACAGACTCTGTATGAACCCTTAGAATTTGTATGTCCTGTTCACCTTGCTAAGTAATACGTTTGGCTTTGTTTCAAGGCCATATACACATCTATAATTAGATGAATCGTATTAATCTGATAAGAACAGACTCACATTGGGACGATAGGAACTACCTCAGACTCGACAGCCAGAATTGACAATAACCTGAATATGTAACTAGGGTTATATAGATTATGACACAGACTTGACATTAATATGCCAGACTTGAAACTGAACTGCAGGAACCCGTCGATTGACAGAGTAAACTGAACCGCTTAATTCGTTAAGCATTATCTGACTACGGACCACTGTGAGTGACAGATTTCATTAATTACTTGCATAAATTTCGATACTTATTGGTGAATGTCATTGACTGTATGGAAACTTCCGTTTGTTGCTGCATGTTTCTTTAATACTTTATTGTATCATAGAAGCGTACTTTTGACATTACTGAAGCTAGACACTTGAATTGCCTCAAATGCAAGTTCACTTTTACATTTTATGTAAATACTTATCCTGCTTACTGATTACTTGACTGTTTATTTAATTGCCGCTGCATACTGCATTATCCGATAGGACCGAATGTGAGATCTCCATTCACAGGAGGGAATTCTGCAGATTCCTTTCCTATATGACTTGTTACTATACACTTCCCGTAGGGCTTCGGCCTTACATAGGGGAAAACAAACTGGGTTGTCTCCCAACCTTTTTGCTGTCTCAGGACGTACTGACTTGCCGGCAGGAGCTGATAGTATGTTATATATGTGTGGTAACTAATGGAACTCTGTTAACTCACTAAGCAATGTTAGCTTACTCTGTCATGACAACTCTTTTACAGGAAAAGTTGATAAAGGCAAGACCATAGCAGGTAGTTCGTCCCAGGCTAAGTGAATCTGGACTTTGATGAATAGCAGACTTTTGGACTCTTGATGACGCCTATTTTGAAAAGATGATGCGGTCTCGGGTAGCTTGTTCAGTCTTCCGCACTCTGATTGAAGATTTAGAAGCTAGTTAGACCACCATTTGTTTTTAATATATTGTTGTAATTAAGTATTCAGGCTGATGGACCTGTGGTATCAAACAATTAGTAATATTTATTACTTAATGAAATGAAATATTATGACGTGTACTGTTTGTGGAAACTTGGATGTTACAAAGTTGGTATCAGAGCAGCAGTTTAATCATCGGATTGGCCACCCGATACTTAAACTACTGGTATGGTATGGACTATGTGACTCTGAATTCCCGAACAAGTCACCGAGGCCTAGGGTAACCTAATTAGTAAAGGACTACCCACACAACTTGACCTAAGATAGGCAAATGATGACTGATAGGATGGGGGAGGGATTGACTGCTTGATACTGACTTGACTTTGACTTGACTTTGTGCCAGCCTGACTGACTGCCTTCATATCTATGAACTTAGATGTGATTATCTGACGTAGGAATTATGACTCGAACTGTGCTTATTTGAATCAGGAAATAATAGTTATTTCCTTTATATTTTCAGCCAATGGCTGATAAGAATCCGACTGTTGCCGGTTCCTCAAGGGTTGATAAAGCTGCTGATGCTGCAGCTGATCAACACAAAGAATCTGTTCATGTAGAGGACTTAGGCACTGACCCTGAAAATACTGCTAATGACTCAAGCAGTACTGCTACGCTTGTGCCTCCCCAGCAGGCTCAATTATTTGATCTCATTCACAAGCTGAATGATGAAAATCGTAGACAAATTCAGCTGATGATGGATAGGAATCGACTGCAGACTGATATGTCGGTTGAGGACCGATTTAAGGAAATTAAGGACTTGCTGATTAAGGGTAAAGCAGTTGTGCAAACTGACGAAGAAATCCAGCGTGAAATTGACTTTAAACGCCGTGAAGAAGAACTTAGGTTGCGAGAACTTAGGTTACGGGAGTTAGAATTGAAGTATAGGGAAGAAATGTTAGCAAATCCCAAGAAGAATCGAAAAAGGAAACTTAGGCATGAGCCCTCTGAGGGACGACAAAGGGATCTTTTTGTGAATTCTGGCGAACCGAGAAGTGATATGGAAGTAGTTGAAGTTGCTAAGGTAGGAGAACTTGAAATCTATCCGGAGCGAGCGACTCTTTTTATTGCCAAGTCTAGCAAGAAAGAAAAATCTGAGAAATCGGAAAAGGGGAGTGAAAGTTTAAGGCAGGGAGATAAGCAGCCTTTTAAAAAGGCTAAATCTTATGCTGTGACCGCTACGCCAAGGTCTGCTTGTCCTCGCTGCAAGCAGATTCATGAAGGAAAATGTGATCCTGTGTTCGTTAAGTGCTACTGCTGCAGACAGAATGGTCATGATAGGTCAGAATGTCCCAGGCGCAGTGAGGCTTGCCGAAATTGCATTACGTTTGGGCACCATGCTAAAGACTGTACTCGGCCCCGATTTGTTCCTCCGCCTGCATTTTCATCCCGGCAATCATTCAAGGATTCTCCAGCTCCGACTGCCGAAGAGGCAAAAGAGACTGCTGATGTCGTCACGGGTACATTCCTTATTAATGATATGCCTGCCTTAATCTTATTTGACTCTGGCTCTAATCTGTCGTATGTGTCTGAAAAGTTTGCTAAACAGTTTGATTTTGCCCCTGTAATGTTACCTGCACCCTTAGACATAGAAACTGCTAGCTTGAATTTTGTGACTGTGAATAGAGTCTTTCGTTCCTGTAAGTTAGTAATCGATGACCTTTCCTCGGACGTTGACCTGATACCGATGTGGATTAGAGAATTCGATGTTATTATAGGAATGGACTGGCTTATGACGAATAATGCTGAAATCCTTTGTGCTAAAAGGATAATTAGAATTAGAACCCCGAAGGAAGTGAACGTTATGTTTATGGCGATAGAAAGACTCGAAATTTAGGTCTCATTTCTGTAATGAAAGCCCGAAAATGCCTAACCAAAGGTTGTTCCGCCTATTTAGCATATGCCATAGATGCTAAGGAAGTTAAAAAGACCTTGTCTGAAGTACCTGTAGTCCAAGAATTCCCTGACGTATTCCCAGATGACATCTCTGGTTTGCCACCAGATCGTCAAATCGAATTCCACATTGACCTTGTACCGGGTGCTGCTCCTATCACGAAAGCCCCTTACCGTCTTGCTCCGAATGAAATGAAGGAAATGATGAGTCAGTTGCAGGAATTATTGGAAAAAGGGTTTATTCGTCCGAGTACTTCTCCTTGGGGTGCTCCGGTTCTTTTTGTTAAGAAGAAGGATGGTACCTTTCGCATGTGTATCGATTATCGGAAGTTAAATAAGGTAACTATTAAGAACCGATACCCTCTGCCTAGAATTGATGACTTGTTTGATCAACTGCAAGGGGCTAGTTATTTTTCAAAGATTGATCTCCGATCTGGATATCATCAACTCAA
Organism: Centrapalus pauciflorus; assembly: GCA_020465985.1. NCBI lineage: Eukaryota > Viridiplantae > Streptophyta > Magnoliopsida > Asterales > Asteraceae > Centrapalus > Centrapalus pauciflorus. The sequence goes on along the minus strand of JAANYP010000659.1, from coordinate 7,953 downwards.
AGTATTTGAGTCTGACGTACCGAAGACTGCATTTCGTACTCGATATGGCCATTTTGAATTCTTAGTAATGCCGTTCGGTCTCACAAATGCCCCGGCCGCATTTATGGACCTCATGAATAGGGTATGTAGACCAATGCTGGATAAATCAGTGATAGTCTTCATTGATGACATCTTGATTTACTCCAAGTCTGAATCTGATCATGCGAAGCTCTTTCGAGAATTGCTAGAATTGCTACGAAAAGAGCGACTCTACGCAAAATTCTCCAAATATGAGATCCTTTACCATCCGGGTATAGCAAACATTGTAGCAGATGCCCTAAGCCGCAAAACCGGACAAGACCATTATACCCGATGTTATGCTTTGACTTCTGTTGTTTTGGAGTCTGCCTTGCCTGAGTCGATTATTGCCGCTCAAACCGAAGCCATTCGGGATGAGAGCTTGAAATCTGAACGTATGGTTACTTATGTGACCAAGCTGACCCTTGATAATCATGGTCTTAGACGGTTCATGGATAGAATATGGGTTCCCAGACTAGGAGGTATTCGGGATCAAATTCTGTCGGAAGCTCATATGTCGAAATTTTCGGTACATCCTGGTTCTACTAAAATGTACCAAGATTTGAAAACGGATTATTGGTGGCCTGGAATGAAGAAGGACATAGGACGATATGTAGAAAATTGCATGACTTGTTTACAAGTCAAATCAGAACATCAGAAGCCGTATGGGGAACTACAACCATGGCCAATCCCGGAATGGAAGTGGGACCACATAACCATGGACTTTGTGACGAAGCTGCCCAGGACTAAGCGGAATCATGACTCTATATGGGTAATAGTGGATCGACTTACTAAGTCAGCCCATTTCCTACCCATACGTGAAGATGAACGCCTCGAAAAGTTAGCTGAATTGTACGTAAAGGAAATTGTGACTAGACATGGTGTGCCATTGTCTATAGTATCTGACCGTGACAGCAGATTTACTTCACGTTTTTGGAAGGCTTTTCAGAATGGACTAGGTACTGAACTTAAGACGAGCACCGCATATCATCCTGAAACTGACGGACAAAGTGAGAGGACAATTTTGACCTTAGAAGATATGTTACGTACTTGTGTGATTGATCTCGGTGGAAGTTGGGATTCTCACCTGCCGTTTGTGGAGTTTGCTTATAACAATAGTTATCACTCGACTATTGGTATGCCTCCATATCAGCTTTTGTACGGACGTAGATGTCGAACTCCAACCTGTTGGAGGGAAACAGGTGAACGCCCGATCTCTGGGCCAGCGATTTTGCAAGAAGCCCATGACCAACTACAGTTGATTCGACAGCGGATTCAGACTTCTCAAGACAGACAAAAGAAGTATCATGATAAAAGACGAAAACCAATCGCGTTTGAAGTTGGAGATAAAGTGTTGTTGAAGGTCTCGCCAAGAAAAGGAATAGTAAGGTTCGGCAAACGGGGGAAGTTGAGCCCTCGATTTGTGGGTCCTTTTGAAATTACTCGAGCGTGTTGGATTGCAGGCCTACAGATTGAAGCTGCCTGCCGAAATGTCTGGGATTCATGATGTATTTCACGTGAGTAATCTGCGAAAGTGTTTAGCTGACGCTGAAGCTGTGATTCCTTGGAAAGACGTGCAAATTGATGAGCAGTTGCGATACGAAGAAGAGCCCGAGCGTATAATCGACCATAAGGTTTCGAAATTGCGCAACAAGGAAATTCCAATGGTGTTAGTTCAATGGAAATACCATAAGGGATCTGCGCAAACTTGGGAACGAGAAGACGAGATTAGGCAGAAGTATCCGAAGTTATTCCTGTTTTAGTCGATTCCGAGGACGGAATCAATTTAACGGGGGAAGATTGTAACAGCCCGTAATTTATTAAATATAAATTACAGCATCAGACTTTGGATAATAATGCACTTTTATCCAAATATTAGTAATTAACTGAAAACATGAACCTTAAATAGTTAATTATATTAAGTTATAATTAATTATGAAAAGTTGCCCAAAATTAGCTGAAATAAAATTAATAATTAAAATTCAGCTAAATGACAAATTAAAGACTGAAAATGACGAAACGGACTAAAATGAATTAAAATATAACTAAAAGACAATTGTAGCAAATCTAGAACTTCTTTGGTATTATTTGCATCTGAAATGCAAAACCGGAGTGTTGGGAATAAAAGTTGGTCAATTCCGGAAAAATTCAGTAGAAGATCTGATTTTCCCTATTTCCCTATAAATAGGGCATTCCTCCTCATTTCTTAAGTTTGGAATCTAGAAACTCTCTCCTTCTCTCTCTAAGATTTCACTTCTCTCTAGAATTTCTCCTAAACGAACCGTCGGATTCTCGTGATTTATACGTCAACGGATAGAGATCGTCAAGCTCTACAATATTCTGTCATCGCATGTTTGTTTTGGTCCCGATTTGAGGTAAGATCGACCTATTTCTGTCTTTTGGTTCGGTTTTGAAAGAGCAATTTCGAGTTTGCTCATATTCCCTCTATTTGAAGCTGATTTGCCCCCGTTTAGGACCTGTTTTTGCTTGGAAATCATCCATAGTCGAAGGTTATAGCTTGGACGAAGGTTAGTAACCATTTCTCTATCATTTATGCTCATATTTAGTTGTTAAAACCTGGAAAACCGATGAACAAGATGAACAAATTCGAGAGATTCATGCTTAGACTCGAATTGAGTGTATGTTTCGAATCTAATCATCTAGACTCGAATTGTGTGTGTGTCTCGAATCTAATCACCTAGACTCGAGGGTGTGTGTGTTCCGAATCTATTTCCTTAGTCTCGAATATGTATGAGTTCGAATCTATTAACTAGATTCGAATAGGCTTAATAGCAAATCTGTCTAGCTCATTTCGAATGTATGCTTGAATCTAGGGTATGCTTCGAATCTATGTGTGGGCTTCATAGTAATGTGAATCTCGAATCTAATCAATTAGATTCGAATAGTATTAGTTCGAATCTGTTCCCCTACATTCGAATTTGGTTCTTAATCCAAGTCTAAGACTAATTTCTAATTAGATTAAGTTAATAAACAACCCAAGGAAATTGAAAGTATCGTTTGATTATGATAAAACTCACAAGTTCAAGATGCATATCTATAATATGCACAAATAAATTAACAGACTCTGTATGAACCCTTAGAATTTGTATGTCCTGTTCACCTTGCTAAGTAATACGTTTGGCTTTGTTTCAAGGCCATATACACATCTATAATTAGATGAATCGTATTAATCTGATAAGAACAGACTCACATTGGGACGATAGGAACTACCTCAGTCTCGACAGCCAGAATTGACAATAACCTGAATATGTAACTAGGGTTATATAGATTATGACACAGACTTGACATTAATATGCCAGACTTGAAACTGAACTGCAGGAACCCGTCGATTGACAGAGTAAACTGAACCGCTTAATTCGTTAAGCATTATCTGACTACGGACCACTGTGAGTGACAGATTTCATTAATTACTTTCATATATTTCGATACTTATTGGTGAATGTCATTGACTGTATGGAAACTTCCGTTTGTTGCTGCATGTTTCTTTAATACTTTATTGTATCATAGAAGCGTACTTTTGACATTACTGAAGCTAGACACTTGAATTGCCTCAAATGCATGTTCACTTTTACATTTTATGTAAATACTTATCCTGCTTACTGATTACTTGACTGTTTATTTAATTGCCGCTGCATACTGCATTATCCGATAGGACCGAATGTGAGATCTCCATTCACAGGAGGGAATTCTGCAGATTCCTTTCCTATATGACTTGTTTCCATACACTTCCCGTAGGGCTTCGGCCTTACATAGGGGAACACAAACTGGGTTGTCTCCCAACCTTTTTGCTGTCTCAGGACGTAGTGACTTGCCGGCAGGAGCTGATAGTATGTTATATATGTGTGGTAACTAATGGAACTCTGTTAACTCACTAAGCAATGTTAGCTTACTCTGTCATGACAACTCTTTTACAGGAAAAGTTGATAAAGGCAAGACCATAGCAGGTAGTTCGTCCCAGGCTAAGTGAATCTGGACTTTGATGAATAGCAGACTTTTGGACTCTTGATGACGCCTATTTTGAAAAGATGATGCGGTCTCGGGTAGCTTGTTCAGTCTTCCGCACTCTGATTGAAGATTTAGAAGCTAGTTAGACTACCATTTGTTTTTAATATATTTTTGTAATTAAGTATTCAAGCAGATGGACCTGTGGTATCAAACAATTAGTAATATTTATTACTTAATGAAATGAAATATTATGACGTGTACTGTTTGTGGAAACTTGGATGTTACATCAAGGAACATGCAACAACATTTGTCCAGTTTCAACAGTGTCTATCATACGTTCCTAGCATACAATTAAGTAATCAAGGAACAAGCAGCAGCAGATGTTTCCATAGAAGTCAGTAACAATCACCAATAAGTACCAAAACATTTGCAAGTAAGTAATGCAATCTGTCACTCACAGCATGTAACAGCCCGTAATTTATTAAATATAAATTACAGCATCAGACTTTGGATAATAAAGCAATTTTATCCAAATATTAGTAATTAACTGAAAACATGAATCTTAAATAGTTAATTATATTAAGTTATAATTAATTATGAAAAGTTGCCCAAAATTAGCTGAAATTAAGTTAATAATTAAAATTCAGCTAAATAACAAATTAAAGACTAAAAGTGACGAAACGGACTAAAATGAATAAAAATGTGACTAAAAGACAAATATGCAAATCGGAGTGTTGGGAATAAAAGTTGGTCAATTCCGGAAAATTCAGTAGAAAATCTGATTTTTCCCTATTTTCCTATAAATAGGGCATTTCCCCCTCATTTCTTAAGTTTGGAAGACTTGAAACTCTCTCTCTCTCTCTCTACACCCTCACCTTCTCTCTAGAATTTCTCCTAAACGAACCGTCGGATTCTCGTGATTTATACGCCATCGGTTAGAGATCGTCGAGCTCTACACGAATCTATCATTGCATGTTAGATTTCGTCCGGAATTAAGGTAAAATCGACCATTTTTTTGACTTTTATTTCGGTTTTTGTTGAGCAAATTCGAGTTTGCTCATATTCCCTTCATTTGAAGCTGATTTGCTCTCGTTTAGGACTTGCTTTTGCTTGGAAATCATCTATAGTCGAAGGATATAGCTTGGACAAAGGTTAGTAACTATTTTTCCCTCATTTATGTTCATGTTTAGTAGCTAAAACCTGGAAAATCGTTGAACATGTAGAACAGATTCGAATATATACTGATTTCGAATCTGCCCCCCTTAGACTCGAATGTTGCGTCAAACCTAGCTAGCTAAACTCGATTGAGTGTGTGTGCTTCGAATCTAATAATGTCCTTCGAATCTGATGCTGTCCTTCGAGTCTAGTGTGCTGCCTTCGATTCTGGTATGGGTTCGAGTCTAGGAAGGCTTCGAATCTAGGTGAATGTTCAAATCTATGTATGTGTTTCGAGTCTAAGTCCTTATTTCTAACCTATGCCATTCGAATCTAGCTCAAATAGATTCGAATTTAGCATTTCTCGAATCTATTCCTTTTAATTCAAAGTTTGATTTTGTTCCAAGCCTAAGATTAATTCCTAAATCAGATTAAGTTATTAAACAACCTATTGTGATTAAAAGTATAATATGATTATGATAAAACTCACAAGTTCAAGTTGCATATCTATTTTATGCACAAATGAATTAACAGACTCTGTACGAACCCTTAGAATGTGTATGTCCTGTTCACCTTGCTAAGTAATACGATTGGCTTTGTTTCAAGGCCACACATCTGTAATTAGATGGATCGTATTAATCTGATAAGAATAGACTCACCTTGGGACGATAGGAACTACCTCAGACTCGACAGCCAGAATTGACAATAACCTAATTATATAACTAGGGTTATATGGATAGATCATGTTACAGACTTGACATTAATATGCCAGACTTGAAACTGAACTGCAGGAAACCGCCGATTTGACAGAGTAAACTGAACCGCTTAATTCGTTAAGCATTATCTGACTACGGACCACTGTGAGTGACATATTTCATTAATTACTTGCATATATTTCGATACTTATTGGTGAATGTAACATCCAATTTTCCACAAACAGTACACGTCATAAAATTTCATTTCATAAATAATATTAATTGTTTGATACCACAGGCCCATCAGCAAAATACTAAAATACAACAATGTTTTAAAGATCAAATGGTGGTCTAACTAGCTTCTAAAATCTTCAATCAGAGTGCGGAAGACTGAACAAGCTACCCGAGACCGCATTGTCTTTACAAAATAGGCATCATCAAAAGTCCAAAGGTCTGCTATTCATTCAAGTCCAGATTCACTTAGCCTGGGACGAACTACCTGCTATGGTCTTGCCTTTATCAGCTTTTCCTGAAAAAGAGATGTCATGACAGAGTAAGCTAACAAAGCTTAGTGAGTTAACAGAGTTCCATTAGCTACCACACATATATAACACACTATCAGCTCCTGCCGGCCAGTCATTACGTCCTGAGACAGCAAAAGGTTGGGCGACAACCCAGTTTGTTTTCCCCTATGTAAAGCCGAAGCCCTACGGGAAGTGTATGGAAACAAGTCATATAGGAAAGGAATCTGCAGAATTCCCTCCTGTGAATGGAGATCTCGCATTCGGTCCTATCGGATGATGCAGTATGCAACGGCAAGTATATAAACAGTCAAGTAAGCAGTAAGCATGATACGTATTTACATGAAATGTAAAAGGGAACATGCAATCGAGGCAATTCAAGTGTCTAGCTTCAGTAATGTCAATGGTACGCTTCTATGATACAAATAAGTATAAAAGAAAACATGCAGCAACAAACGGAAGTTTCCATACAGTCCATGACATTCACCAATAAGTATCGAAACATATGCATGTAATTAATGAAATCTGTCACTCACAGTGGTCCGTAGTCAGATAATGCTTAACAAATTAAGCTGTTCAGTTTACTCTGTCAAATCGACGGGTTCCTGCATTTCAGTTTCAAGTCTGACATATTAATGTCAAGTCTGAGTCATAAACTATATAACCCTAGTTATATATTTAGGTCATTATCAATTCTAACTGTCGAGTCTGAGGTAGTTCCTATCGTCCCAAGGTGAGTCTATTCTTATTAGATTAATACGATTCATCTGATTACAGATGTGTGACCTTGAACGATCGTATTTCTTAGCAAGTTAAACAGGTCATACACATTCCAAGGGTTCATACAGAGTCTGTTAATTCATTTGTGCATAAAATAGATATGCAACTTGCATTTGTGAGTTTTATCATAATCATATTATACTTTTAATTACAATAGGTTGATTAATCACTTAATCTGATTTTAGGAATTTAACTTTGACTAGGAACAAACACAGATTTGAATTTAAAGAGATAGTTTTGAAACACATACATATTCGAATCTATGAAGTTAGATTCGAACATATACATTCGAAGGCAATAGATTCGATCCTAAGGCATAGATTCGAAGGCCCTCAACAGATTTGAAGCATTTATAGACTCGAAGGCATAGATTCGAATTTAAGGGAGACAGATTCGAATAGTGTGTAATTCGAATCTATAGATTCGAAATACTCATAGATTCGAAGGCAACATGCAGACTCGAGACACACACTCAGATTCGAAACACACACACAGATTCGAAACCTTATAGATTCGAATTTGTGGTTTTCGAGTCTAAACAATGCTATTTCGAATCTGTTCTACATGTTCAACGATTTTCCAGGATTTATCAACTAAATATGAACATAAATGATAGAGAAATGGCTACTAACCTTCGTCCAAGATATATCCTTCGACTATGGATGATTTCCAAGCAAGAACAGGTCCTAATCGAGGGCAAATCAGCTTCAAATGAAGGAAAATGAACAAACTCGAATTTGTTCTTCAAAACTAAACTAAAAGTCAGAAAAACGGTCGAT
>JAANYP010000658.1:0-53101 GCA_020465985.1 Centrapalus pauciflorus | reverse complement strand
ATCATCATTTAGGACTCGGTTAAACACCTCCGGTTTCATCACCCATCAAACAACGCACCTTTGCATTTTTGCGCGTCGTTTTGCCATCACAAGTTCGGTGAGTCTTCATAGCCCCTATTTTTCACTATCTATTGGGGTGGAAATACATGCACTGTTTTTTCATATGGACATCAAAACTGTTTATTTCTTATATGGATTACATGTTCGGATTCCATCAGCCCTTATATCATGAACCGTTAATTGCATTTATTTGTAAGCGCGAGTATATTGTGGATAGATCTATTGGGAGTCATGTCCCCCATTCGTGTTAGCTCGGTTCGGCTAACAGCGAGTGCATATATATTCAACACACGGTATTACGTATGGGAATACTGCATAGGGCAAACTCATTCTAATTAAGCTTCGGTTGCATGATGGTTTATGTAATACATACACGGAATTTATGATTTTATAAATTCAACTCATCTGATAATGTCCATACAACTGGTCTTTTCGCGTAAACCTATGAACTCACCAACAATTTTTGTTGACGTATTTTAGTATGTATTTTCAGGTAATTAAGGCAAGTGTGCCTTCGGATACACCAACTTTCAAGCTTCCGCATTTCATGGAGTCACATGCATATTTAGAAACTAACGGAGATTTGACTGCATTATTTTTGGACGCATTAATTATGTATTAGAATCTCTGTATTATGCGAACTTCATTCCTTTCATTTTGTAAAACATTATTACAGTTTAAATTTATTTGATGTAATATTTCGAAAACGTCCATATAGTGGTCGTTCGTTATAATTATGGTTACGCTTCCGCACTCGTCACGCCTCGCTGCCAACCGGGGTAGCAGGGTGTGACAGATTGGTATCAGAGCCATAGTTATAGTGAACTAGGTTGCATTAGTACCTAGACTATAACTGTTACAAAAACTAAACTTTCTTCAAGAACTGTGAACACATATATGGACCCTGATGACAATAACATATCGAAATTCACCCCTAGGGAAAGGGTGTGACTAGCACAACGGGAGTCTATCCCGGTACCTGCCCATCAGCCAAGCCCGCCGCAGTAGTAACGGGCAAGCATAGGACAGTGGGGATGGATGCCTCACACTCTCCAAGAGTGGAGAAACGAAGAGGGGATCCAAATCCAATTTGAAGTCAGAACACCATCTTCCTCTCAAGTGCCGACACTTACCCAGAAACCTACGTAACAAACAATGTCTCTGTTGGTGGCAAGGGCCGCCAGACCTGACCTCCAATTTCGACAAAATCCACCAAGAGGTCAGTGAGATCTTTGCAAGGATTAAGCAGGAGGCAATGCAAACCACCAATAAACCTTAGGCCAACCAGAATAAACAGGCAATTCAACCAGACGGAATCAACAAATTGTGACAACGCCTAGCGGAGCACAAAACCCGCAGTGCAGAACTAACCCAACGACTTAACACTCTGGAGTACGAGGAAACCCCAGAGGCATCTCATACCTAGTACCCTTCTACCATTTTATAGTATTTATCTAGGCTTTACTATCTGATATATCTTAGGATAAATAAGGCTTAAGAATTTATCAAAAAAAATTTTTTTGACCATATCACATACCAAGATTAAGTATCAAGAACTTTTATGAGGAATTAAGTTTTAACTACAACTCTGCGTAGGAATAGATAAAGCTGTGACTATCTGCCTAAGAAATTTCAAACCCGTAGACTTATCCTCTTATCCCATTAGATACCACTTATGCATTTCTACTATTTGATACTGGTGCTGATAAGAGCTTTATATCCACTAAGTTCACGAAGCTGATAAATTCCATTAAGTGCTACTTATGCTATTGAGGTTGATGACAGTGAGACGCTTAAGACAAATAATATAAGTCGAGGATGCTCCTTAGAATTAGTAGGCCGACTCTTTGAAACAGACATGATACCCATCAAACTGGGAAGTGTTTACGTGGTCATAGGCATGGATTGGCTATCGAAAATCGTGTGGAAATAGTATGCAACAAGAACATAGTTCATATACCTTTAGCCAATAAGAAGGTCCTTACCGTCCAACGCAAAGCAAGAAATACCAAAGTAAGCATCATCTCTAGCATTAGGACCCTGAAGTGTTGATAGAGAGGGAGCCAAAGGGAAAGCGGCTCGAAAATATTCTTATTATTTATGGTTACCTCAAAGTTTTTCCAGAACACTTACCTGAACTCCCAACATCGAGGCAAGTCAAATTCAAAAATAGGCCTGGTATCAGGTGCGGTACCAGTGGCTCGAGCACCATGCCGATTAGCCCCATCAATAGTGTAAGAATCGTCCAACCAACTATAGGAGCTCTTAGCAAAAGGGCCTATCAAACCGAGTTCCTGGCTTTGGAGGAGCTCCAGTTTTGTTCATAATGGAGAAGGATGGAACTTTCGAGATGTGCATCAATTACCGAGAAATTAAATAAGCTAAAAGAACCAATACCCACTTCCAAGGATCAATGACTTGTTTGACAAAACTCCAAGAATTAAGCTTCTATTCGAAGATCGTCCTTAGGTCTGGTTATCATCAGGTTAAAGTTCACAAGAAAGATATTCCAAAGACAGTTTTCAGATTCCGTTTCGGTCATCATAAATTCCTATTAATGCCGTTTGGATTAACCAGTGTCCCCAACGGTACTCATGGACCTCATCGGGTGTGCAAACCTTATTTAGACAAATTCGTGATTGTATTCATGAATGACTTTTAATCTACTCACGAAACGAGAAGGAGCATGAGCAACACTTAAGACTGATTCTGGAATTATCGGAGAAAGAACAACTATATGCTAAGCTTTCTAAATTTGACTTTTGGTTAGGAGAGGTGAAATCCCTCGGTCACGTGAACAATAGTAAAGGAATCCAAGTCGACCCCGCAAAGATCAAGGCTATCAGGAATTGGTCAACTCTTAGAACCCCCATAGAGATACAACAGTCCTTAAGACTTGCCACTTATTATAAGCAATTTTCTCAAAGACCACCAGAACTCTAACAAAACTGACCCGAAAAGACATTAAGTATGATTGGAGCAAGGATCAGGAGACATCATTCCAGTTATTAAAGCACAAACTGTGCAGCGCGCCTATTTTGTCCATACTTAAGAGGAACGAGAAATTTATAGATTACTGTGACGCTTCACACAATGGGCTTATATAGAAAAATAGGGACATAGCTTATACTTTATGAAAACTTAAGGTTCACTAGGTGATTTACACAACACATGATCTGGATCTTGAAGCAGTAGTCTTAATCCTTGGAGACAATAGTTGTACGGTATGAAGTGTATTGTATTCACAGACCATAAGAGCCTCCAACACATCTTGAACCAGAAAGAGTCGAATACGAAGTAGTACCGTTGGATGGAACTAATATGTAATGGCAACCGTGAAAATTCGTTATCACCTGAGGAAAACTAAGGAGCTAAGCCGTTAAGAGTACAAGTGGATAAATAGTTTAGAATAAGGGCTAATAAAAATCGATAATTCATGAATAGAATCTGATTACTCTGTTTGGTGGAATAAGAAAGCTGGCTATGGATGAAGGACACAAATTAAGATATGTCGTTCACCCCGGATCCAATAAAATGTATCATGACCTTAAGAAACTATACGGGTGGCCTATCATGAAGAATGACTTGCCAAATCGGTCAGAAAATTCCTAACACGCTCCAAAGTTAAGATAAACCATCAGAAACCATTTGGGTAATAGTCGACAACCTAACAAAATCCGCGCGTTCCTACCAATCAAGAAGAACATCAGGATGAATAAGCTAGTCCAAACGTACCTCAAGGAAGTCGTCTCCGGACACGGAGTGCCTATTATAATCATTTTGATATGGATAGCAGATCTACAGCTAAGCTTTTGGCAATTATTATAGCCAACTGTGGATAAAAACCTGGACCTGAGTACCACATATCACTCTCAGACCAATGGTCAGAATAATAGAACGATCCAAACCCTAGAACGTACATTAAGAGCCTGTGTAATGGATACTTATTTGCCTTAGTGGAATTATCGTACTACAATAGCTATCACTCAAGTACTAAAGTTGCTCCGTTTGAGGCCCTCTACGGGCAAAAGTGTCGATCACCGATTTATTGGGAAGAAGTGGGAAACGGCCAAATCATTGGCGTTAAGATCATTCACAAAATTACCGAAAGGATAGTACGATTGCGGAACTGACTAAAAGTTGCCCGCAATTGTCAGAAAGTTATGCAGATGTAGGAAGAAAATCCCTTGAATTCTAATTAGGAGAACGAGTACCAATGAAACTCTCGCCATGGAAGGGTGTGATACGATTAGGAAAATAAGGAAAAACTAAACCCTCGATACATTGGCAATGCAAAGTCTTAAGGGGAATTGGATTCGTAGCTTATCGTTTAGAGTTACCACCAGAGCTTAGTAGCATGCACAATACCTTCCATGTATCAAATATGAAGAAGTGTTTGTTAGAGGAGACACTTGGTACCCCCTTGGAAGAGATCCAGCTAACTGATAAACTTCGCTTCACCAAAAGGCCGGTTGAAATCATGGACCGTAAGGTCAAAGGATTGAAGCACAGTTGTGTACCCATCCTCAAGGTCAGATGAACTTCTAGACATGGAACACAATCCACTTAGGCATGCAAAGGCTAGTTTAAGCAAAGATACTCTCATCTACTCTTAAGTAACAATACCCCTGAGGAAACAGGATAAAATTTCGGGACGAAATTCCCTTAACAGGGGGAGACTGTAACATCCGGCATTGAACCAGGTTAGCAACAACGACTTAATTAGTATTTAATGGCCAATTATAACCTAATAGGTGGTCATTAGAAATTAACCAAAGTGATTAACAAGGTTCATGAAGAAATTCAACTCAATTCGAATCAAATTCATCGGTGCGATGAATCGGGAAATCAATTAATCCGATCAATTTACGATATGAGGGATTAATTCAACTAAGTACATAATTAAATTATGATTAGTGACACTAATCATACACTAATACAATTACTTAACATTAATTATGCAAGACTAAAACAATTCATTAAAACAATGCATTCAAAAGTATTTATGAATTTACAAGAAAAGGGAAATACAAGAATACATTCTAAATACTTTTATACAAAAAAAAATATATATAATAACATGAAAATAATCCATAAAAATCTGGTCATAGGGTAGTACTACCCAAGATTTGATTTCAATTTTTTAATTCCCAACTCCATAACCTTTCATAATCAAATCTTTCACACCCCATTCTCCTTTCATTTCAACATGATCTTACACTCCACCTCAATTTGAAAGACCAAGACTTTGCCTATAAATAGAGGGCTTCCTTTTCATTATTTTCACACCAAAGTATCTCTTTCTCTCCTCTCAAAACCGGATCCAACACACACACACACTACAAACCTTTTCATTCAAGTGTTTTTGGTGAAATTCAAGTGTTCTTGGTGAACTTCTAGTGTTCTTGGTTCAAATCTTGCAAGAGTTCCAACTTCTTCTCAATTTCATACTCCAAATACATCAAAGTAAGTAAATACTAACTTATTTCATCATATATTTAAGTTTATATAAGTCTTGCATAATATATATATTCACCTACAACAACAAGTTTCATAAAAACTCAAGTTTATAAGTTTCTAGTTGTTATTTTTAAGTTGTTTCTTTAAATGTGTTTATGAATATATGAACACATTATAAGCATGTTAATATTATGAAAACATGTGTTATATATGTGGTTTTATAACTATTATGGCTTTTAAACAAGTTGTCTTTAAATAAACAACAAGAATCATAAGTTGTTTTAAATTTATAAACTACGGAATTTCGGCAGAATATTTGTATCGACTTTGAAAAATCATAACTAATTCATAACTCAACGAAATGAGTTGATTCTTGTCTCAAAAGTTAGATCTATGTCTTAACTATAGATCTGCAATTTTTCATAATTTATTTTGAAGTTTAAGACCTCCAGAAATTATTTGAGAAACCGAAAGTTTAACAGCTCAAAAATGGCCAACATAGCGTTTTTAACGAGATTTTTCACCAACCTAAACAACTCGAAAAATGACCGTTCTTGATTCTAAAAATCCTTTGTATATAGTAGTTTAATGTCCTAGAAAACCAAAGTCTAAAACAATTTGGAGCTTGGTCAAAAACAGCCTCAAAGTAGGCCGAAAAACCTCCGAAAAAGCTGGAAAATTATATATATATAAACTTGACGTTTTAAGCAAATCTTATTTATAAACTTGTAATGTTGGGTGATTTAAGACATAAAAATCTATAAATATACATATTATCATATATTAGTGATATTAAGTCCTTATCATCATTTAGGACTCGGTTAAACACCTCCGGTTTCATCACCCATCAAACAACGCACTTTTGCATTTTTGCGCGTCGTTTTGCCATCACAAGTTCGGTGAGTTCTCATAGCCCCTATTTTTCACTATCTATTGGGGTGGAAATACATGCACTGTTTTTCATATGGACATCAAAACTGTTTATTTCTTATATGTATTACATGTTCGGATTCCATCAGCCCTTATATCATGAACCGTTAATTGCATTTATTTGTAAGCGCGAGTATATTGTGGATAGATCTATTGGGAGTCATGTCCCCCATTCGTGTTAGCCCAGTTCGGCTAACAGCGAGTGCATATATATTCAACACACGGTATTACGTATGGGAATACTGCTCAGGGCAAACTCATTCTAATTAAGCTTCGGTTGCATGATGGTTTATGTAATACATACACGGAATTTATGATTTTGTAAATTCAACTCATCTGATAATGTCCATACAACTGGTCTTTTCGCGTAAACCTATGAGCTCACCAACAATTTTTGTTGACGTATTTTAGCATGTATTTTCAGGTAATTAAGGCAAGTGTGCCTTCGGATACACCAACTTTCAAGCTTCCGCATTTCATGGAGTCGCATGCATATTTCGAAACTAACGGAGATTTGACTGCATTATTTTTGGACGCATTAATTATGTATTAGAATCTCTGTATTACGCGAACTTCATTTCTTTCATTTTATAAAACATTATTACGTTCTTAAATTTTAATGATGTATTATTTCGAAAACGTCCATTTAGTGGTCGTTCGTTATAATTATGGTTACGCTTCCGCACTCGTCACGCCTCGCTGCCAACCGGGGTAGCAGGGTGTGACAGGAAGCATTGTAACAAAGAGAATCTCAGAAGAGAATGAGATAATGAACATCAAAGAGATTAGATCAATTAATCTCAATGAACTATTCAGAGAATCAGAAAAAAATTTCTTTTCAGCTCAAAAATTATTTTTATGTGTGTATCAAATATTTTCGTGAAAAATCACACACAGTTTTGAAAAATGTCATCGTCAAAGTGCGTCTGAAACTTCCCCTGGAAATAAGCACACACAGTTAGTCAACTCATAGAAATGAAATCAGGAGCAAAAAATTATAAAAATAAAACTCCCTCTAAATCAAAGCAGCTTCAGAGTTGAATTCAGGGCAGGAATTCCAGAAATATTTGTCTTTCAGACTCGGGTTCTAATCTGAAGTGATTAGAAGCCATTTGTCGCATAAGCTTGGGTTTCAGTCTGAAAGTAACTGAAAACCATTGTCTCTGGTTCATTGAAGTCCGGGTTCTAGTCTGAATTTAACTAGAAACCAAATGATTGAACTGAAGAACGGGTTTTAGTCTAGATTAACTAAAAACCATCTTGAGTTGAAGCACGGGTCTTGATCTGAATTAATCAAGAGCCTCTTGAAATGAAGAACGGGTCCTTATCTGGAATGATAAGAAACCTATAACCTGCAAAATTTAAGATGTCTTTGGTATCCAAACAGATTTGGATCCAGACTTGTTAGCGCTCTTGGGTACCCATTTCAAAACAGGTTTTGGTACCCACTTGTACTTGGGTTTAGGTACCCATTGCATGTTATAACTATCAGCTTCTCTTTGAGTATGAGAAAATTGAATATCTGAATTTCTAAAGAAACTTGAATTTGAATGTTCAGACTTTTTTAAACTCTTCTTTATGAACAATTGTCCGGTTCTTGCCTGTTTCTGATAATACTTGGTATTTTTCTGTGAAAATGTTGTCTGATTAGAATGACCAGTATTTTCAGAAACTATAAGAAAATTTGACTTCGAAGATTCACCGGTGTAAATCTTGATCGGAAGTTGTTCAACAATTTTATCTTTGCCGCTGTGTATCTTTAACAGATACTTAAGTTTAAGATCTGAAGAAGAATCAAACTTAGCAGAGTTAGTTAGATTCACTTCACTTTCAGAAGACAAACCAGAGTGATCAACATTGGATTTTAAACATACTGAAGAAGGGGTCTTAACCTTTGACTCAGTTGACGAAGTAAACACATGTAATTGTTTTGTAAGATGAAGTATCTGATCTTCCAAACTTTTGATAATGACTAAATTTGAATTTCTGTCATGATCAAATGATTGGTAATCAGATTTAAAAGATTGTTCTTTGATTAAGAACATTTGTCTTTCATCTTCAAACAATTCAGATTTTGATTTAAAATCTTGTTCTTTAAGTAAGAACTCATGTCTTTCCTTCTCAATCAAATCTTTAGTTAAAGACAACTCTTGTTGAAGAGCAAAAATTTCTTCATTTTTGTTTAAAATACAATTCTGATCAGTTGGTTTTGTCTTACAAAGTGTATCTTCAAGATCCTGAACTTTCTTGTAAAGATCAGATCTTTCAGGCAAAAGATATTTCAGTTGAGTTGCATTCTGAAAATTTTCTTGTTTCAGCTCATCAAGTTCTTTAAATAATTCAGATATTTTCAATTGATGAGCACAACTCTCAGAGTTTTGTTTTTCTTTTAAGCTGTTAATTTCTTCATTTAGTATTTGTACGTCACGTAACGCCAAATGTTTATCAGTATTTAACTGAACAAGAATGTCGTAATTGTTCTTACGAATCTTTTCAGATTCAGTAAGTTTGGCGATCAGCTCAGATTTTGAAAGTTGTTCATATGCCATTTTGAATTGCTTGAAATTGAATCTTCCAAGATCTTTTATGGAAATATGAGTGAATTCTGATAAAACTTTGAGAATTATATCTAAAAATGATAACTTGTGAAAAATCAGCTCGGAAATGACTTTTTGACGTTGAAATTTTAGATTTTCTACAGAAAAATGCCCATAACTTTTTTCTGGAGTGGAATTGGGCCTCGAAAATTTACTGAACCGGCTATGCCGGTTCTAGAAATGTAGATCTCTTTTCAAGCTTCGATTTGACGTATGGTAGGCCTTCTAACGATGTTCCAGTCAAAAGTTATGACCAATTTAAGCAGCTAAGGTCAAATAGTCAAACTCGAATGATAAAAGAATGAAACTCGAATGGTTATGACTGAAACTCGAATGAAGAATGATAAAACTCGAATGATTAAGTATGAAACTCGATTGATTAAGTATAAAACTCGATTGATTAAGTATGAAACTCGATTGATTAAGTATGAAACTCGGATGAAGCTTATTGAATCTCGAATGAAGAATGATTCAACTCGAATTACACTGTGCTCAACTCGAATGAAACATGAAGTTTCTCGATTGATGCTTTGATCAACTCGAATGAAACATGAAGTTTCTCGATTGATGCTTTGATCAACTCGAATGAAACATGAAGTTTCTCGATTGATGCTTTGATCAACTCGAATGATAAAGGATTAGAACTCGAATGAATAAGCCTAAAACTCGAATGATAATATCTTGCAACTTGAATGATACAGCTTGAAACTCGACTAATGAGGCTTGAAACTCGGTCAATGAAGTGATAAACTCGAATGATACTTGATGAAACTCGATTACCACTTTATAAAACTCGATTGAAGCTTTGATCAAACTCGAATACTTCTTTGTAAAACTCGATCAAAGCTATGAACATAGAGATGCCCGAGTTTTAACAAAATATTTCAAAAATCAAGTTCAAAAAATCCAATTTTCAACAAAAATCCACAAATTGATTCCAGATTAAAATCGAAGCTACGGTTTTCACACACAAACACTTTTTGTGAAAACAACTTGACCAATTTCAGATTAAAATCCAAAAATCGATCGAAAACCTCAAGAACACACACTTTTTCAAAAATTCAGTAAAATCCAAATTAAATCTTGTGTGTTTGAAATTAAAATCTGATGTTTATCACAATAGATTCGACTTTAAATGCTCCACCTTCGTTCCAATTTTCACTTCAATTCATCCACAAAATCAAAAACCTCAATTAATTTTTTGTTTTCGAAAAACTTGATGTAACAGTGTTCGAAAAAAATGAAAATTCAGATTCAAAATTCAATCAATTTAATCCATATTAGGCTTTGATACCAATTGTGAATTCATATTTCTAGCAATTCATATTAACATTAAACAATATATGAACAATTATAACAATCTAACACAATCTATTGAATGATTAAGAGAGAAAATATTACATTGGTGTTCTTGGCTTTCTTGGAAAGCAATCCTTCTTTTCTCTCTAACTCCAGCCGTGTATTTTTGTGTAATCTGAGATTTTTCTTTTAATAGCACACATACACTCCTATTTATACACAATACAAAGTATTGAGGATTTACACAAACAACCCCTGAACTTTTACAATAAAATTGATTACAACTCTATATAAATTTGTACCCAACATATCCTACCCCTTTCAAAACCGTTTTCTAAAAGATGGTTGGATAAAGTCTCATACCACTCCCTAGGTGCCTGATGTAATCCATAAAGAGCCTTATCTAAGCGATATACTCTATCAGGATATTTTGGATCTGTAAATCCGGGCGGTTGTTCTACATACACCAACTCCTTCACTTTCCCATACAGGAAAGCACTCTTAACGTCTAGTTGATATACCTTAAAGCCCTTGAAGGAGGCAAAAGCTAGAAACAACCTAATGGCTTCCAGCCTAGCTACTGGTGCAAACACCTCATTGTAATCGATTCCCTCCTCTTGGTTGAAACCCTTTACAACTAATCTCGCCTTGTTGCGCGTGACTATACCCCGATCGTCTCTTTTGCACTTAAAAACCCATTTGGTTCCTATTGCAATCTCCCCTCGAGGTAACGGAACTAACTCCCACACTTCTAGTTTCCTAAACTGTGAAAGTTCTTCCTGCATCGCTTCAACCCATGAGTTATCCTTAAGTGCCATTTGCACATTCTTAGGCTCTACTTGCGATATGAAACATGAATAAAGACATGTGTGATATGCCTCGGAGTCGTTTATCATCGACAACAACACAGTGTTGTTATTTACACTACTCCGAGTCTTCACACCCTCGTTAGGATTTCCTATGATGCTTTCTATTGGATGGTTCTTGTTAATCCTAGAGGTCTCTATTTCATCAACCCTTAGATTATCTCCTAAGTTGGATCCTATTTCACCTAATGGGGGAACAGGCTCAGCTTCTACATTTTCCTCCTCACGGACGTTTTCCTCAGAGTTGGAACTCGATGCTTGAGTCTGATTCTCAGTGTTAGGTGCCTCTTGATCAGCAACTTCTGGAGATCCATCTACAGTCGCAGTAGGCTCGGACGTAGATTCGAACGTGGTCCTTGGAAAGATTTGGCCATCGTCGTTCAGATGCAACGTCGCCAAGTCCTTCTCGATTGTACCTGCATTATCATCCAGAGGAATGTTAAATGACTCAAATAACTTATCATAGTCAAATATCCATTCCGGACCAATTTGGGGCTCATGTGTATAACTTGTGACTTCAATGTTATACACAATTTCCACAGTACCAGTTGTTTTGTTAAACACCCGTTTGTTTGGTGAGTTTGGCACATAACCTAGGAAGTATCCTTCGTCAGCCTTTTCACCAAACTTCGGTTGATGTTTTGTTCTTAAAAGTGTGCATGGTACTCCAAACGGTTCGAATCCAGTTAAGTTAGGTGGCCGTTTATTCAAAATTTCATAGCATGTTTTGTTCAATGATTTGACTGTAAGGACTCGGTTTAAAATGTGGCACGCGGTATTCACTGCCTCCCCCCAAAACATGGTAGGAAGTTTTGAATCCGAAAGCATAGTCCTTGCAGCCTCAATCAAAGTTCTATTTTTACGTTCGGCCACCCCATTCTGTTGAGGTTCATATGGTGCACTGAATTGATGCACTATGCCCTTTGATAGGCAATATACACCAATTACAGTGTTTTTGAATTCAGTTCCATTATCACTACGAATATATTTAACCCTAGTTCCGTATGAGTTCTCCACTTGGTCCAAGAACCCGATAAGCCTTGCAGCCGTCTCGTCCTTCGTACCTAAAAAGAAAACCCAAGAAAAACGTGAGTAATCGTCAGTGATAACTAAGCAGTACCAACTACCTCCGATACTCCTTTTGTTGATTGGGCCGAAAAGGTCCATGTGCAACAGATCGAATGTTGAGGCTATGGAATTCTGCTTCTTGGACTTGTGTGTCTTCTTATGCTGTTTGCCCTTCATGCAAGGTAGACACTTATCCTCGAACTGAAAACTTTTCATGGGCACACCCTGCACCAGTCCATGCTTCGTTATGTAATTCATCTTTCTCAGGTGCAGGTGAGCCATGCGTCTGTGCCACAGTACGGATTCCGTCTCCGAAGCTTTGATACCACTTGTAAGGTCTACGACTGCAAGATCTATCTAGACGCGGATCCGTGAACGAGTGCGGAATCCTCGTTGACGGTTAGACGGACAACTCTCAACCAACGGAACACGGAGACTATTAGACGCTGAACGAACGACACACGAACGATCCTACGAACTAATTCTCTCCGAAACGGCACTCACCTAGCTGATAAACTCGAGATCGCCTTTTGCTTAATTCCTCACGAATTCTGCTAAAAGTCTAATAATATTTCGAGTATATCCCTAATTATAGACCCTGATTCGAGTCTGTTGTGGGCCAAGCTCGAATCTGGCCCAAGGCCCATTCGAGTCTGTCCACAAGACACTCTCGAATCTAGCCCATTCGAATCTAAGGATACATTCGAATCTATCACAGATTCGAATGTCTTCCTTTACCTATTCGAATCTAGCCAATACACTTAAATACTTAAGTGATGAAACTTATGTTTTACTTATGCTTGAGTTAATCTTTGACCTTTATGTTTGAACTTCTTGTAATATGTTACATCAAGTTCAAACACACAATCAATAACAGACAAACATATATATCAAAACACTTGATAATACTCAGAATATTACTTAAACCATAATGCAGATCGATTAGACTGCTATCGTCACACAGGGTGTACCAACAGTTTGTCAGTATTTCTAAGGGTAAAAGGTTCTACGGATCAGATCTAATTGGATAATTGTTTAATTGAGGGGGAGTAAAATCAGGATGTATAGTGTATATTAATTTAGTTTTTATGTTCTCATATTTTATTCTTATTTTAATTTCATTTTAGATAATCTCTCAGAAAAATACAAAAAGATTTTATGTTTTATCTAGTATTTTTACTTGTTTTAAATTATCAAAAACTCATAAAGATTTTATTTTATGCCTTAGATAAAATTTTGTTTTGTGTATCTTTTTATAGTTTAAAAGAAAATTACAAAAATATTTTTGAGTCCTTATTTCATTTTTTTTTGGTTAGTAGGATAATTAAAATGATGTTGAGTTTAGTTATTTTGTTGACTCTAATTAAGTTTAATTATACCTTAGTAATTTTATCTAAAACGAAAATCCAAAAAGATTTTTATGGGCTTATTTTTTGTTTGTTTTGTTTTTTGTTTCGTTGTAATAAGTTTAGCCCAAATATTTATGTTTGTTTCGGTTAGTTTGGCCCATTTCTGAGGTTTGAAGCGCGGATCCTTCATGCTCCGACCCGACCCGCCTATTTAAATAGGCGGCCTTTGTTTCTTCTTCCTTACGATTCCTCTTCATCTTCCTTCTCCCACTTTCTGACGCACAATAAAAAACCCCCACCGCCATTTCATCGATCTTCAAGCATCCAAGCCCCATTTTCAGTCGCTTTCTTCCATTTTTTTTGCATTTTTCCACTCATCTACCTCCAGGTAACATCTCTCTTACTTTATATTACATTCTAACTTCACTTTACGGTTTTTAGATTTTCAAATTTTTTAAGGATTTTAAACTCTGATTTTTGCATTTTTAGGATAGTAAATCAGTTCATTTTATGTTAGTGTAGTTATATAAAATGTTCCTTATCACTTTTAGCTTTAGGATCTGCATTTTCATGCATTTTTATGAAATTTTTTAACTATTCACGTTTGCATGTGCATGAACACATTAACTTCTATTTTGCCCAAGTCCCGAACTCGGATCCACATCCAAATTTCGGGTGACTTCCACGTAGGCTAAAATTTAGAATAATGTTTCACTTCATGAACCCATTCGAATTTGTGATCCATCCGAAATTCGAATCACATGATAACACTTAGAAAATTTATAAATATAATATATGGTTCACCCGAATGTCGGATGACTCTGTATAATAGCACCTATATCTTTTATTCAACTAAGTATCTGTTTCGGACCACCTAAAATTCGGGTCCATACGAATTTCGGTTCCCACCCGAAATTTGAACATTCATTTTTAAGACTAAGTGTTCACAATAGCTACCATCACTTGAAATTCGGATCCATCCGAATTTCGGTCCCCAACCCCCATCTTTTTAATTTCATACTTGGTTTTTAATTCCATGCATCATTCCATCCGAATTTCTATCCCACCAGAAATTTGGATCATTTCACCCAAATTTCCCTTGCACCCGTAATTCAGTTCATCCGAATTTCAACTGTGAAGACCACCCCTTACGGAACAGTCCTCAGAGTCTAGGTCCCACATCATGCAACACGATATCAATCATAACTAAGATAGAGTAATTATATTGCGGAATTTCAAATTACAGGTACAAACATATTAGGATAAGTTTAATACAGTTTTAGTTCATATTACAGTTTTCAAATTAAACTTATAAAGGGCACAATACTAATCTAATTCATGTCATCATACATTCAAATCAAATCTACCCAGACCACCACAATTATCGTCTGACAATCTGTACCGAAGGGTTTGTTGAGTAGTGGTCTATAGAAAACTTCAATCTTGATCTTGTAAGACCTAAGAACTAGGTCAGGCAGGTAACTTCCCTTTATCTTTTCCTGTAAAAAGTGTAAACAACATCTGTAAGCAAAGCTTAGTGAGAATATAGATTTCAGATTACATGCATCGTCAAGCGGATCATGGGTCTAGCGTGATATGTCTTGACTGCTGCTACAGCCACTCATGATTGAGACATAGTAGTCATAGAGTCGGATGATGTTCAAGCCACACGCTTTAATTGTGGGGATCAGCCACATACTGGGCTAGCTACCAGTAAATCAACATGGCGGAACATCGGAGTATCATTACCAAGTTCAATAGAACTAGTGAAATAGCATGGTCTAGAACAATAGACCGTCCAGGCTAATCATTCTAAGCTGAATTGATATGTCAAAGGTGCGAGCAATAGTAAAAGCATAATTCATCAAGGTCATGATAGCAATAATCTCATAGCAATATTTGAAATGAACTTTAAATTCAATGTCATGCGAAACAATAAATCAAATAGCTATCATGATCCACAGGGCATCACCGAACCATGGTGAGCACAAGTCACAATCCAGCTGATCATATATGAATGTCAAATTAATCTATCATCAACAATATGTCTCAACCGGAAATCTCGCATGTAAAGCTGAATATCTATAACTCACAGGTTCTCGTGGTCTTTATCAAGCAGATATAAAATCCACCACCTGAGTTATCCAGGATTTTATCTTTAATCATGGTCTATCTGATCTCTGTCAATTCTTTTCAAATCTATGACTCGCTTTCAATATCTTTAAATCTTTAAATTTTTGTTCAGAATTTAACTGAACCTGTCCAGAATTATATCATATCAATGTTATCAGCTTTTAGCTTTAATATCTTTATTTTATCTGATTCTGATAACTGATAACTCATCAATCAATTATTTGTGATTTTAAAGTATCAAAATGAAACATCCGGATCCGGATCCCCCAAATTCGGACCATCCGGATTGATCATCCGGATTCGGACCAACCGGATCAGGCATCCGGACTCGGACCGAAATGTCTAATCTGAATTTGGCCATCCGAAACATAAGAACCGAATTCCAGACAACCGAAATGGACCATCCGAACTCGGGTCATCCGAGTTCGGACCACTTTCTCATTCTGAAGTATATACATTATCCGAACTGGGATCCGAAATGGGCACTATATCCGAATTCAGATCTATACTTAGAAATTTTCCAGAAATTTGTTCTTGGTGTTCTATTTCATATTCATACGGATTTTTCATAAAAATTCTCTAGAAACCCATTTTATCAACATGCAACTTAATATAGTGTTATATTATTATTATTGGGTTGATTTTATACAATTTACCCTATCATTAACACAATCATTTGGCCAAAATCATCCAAAATAAGCATTTTTTTATCAAGAACACATATTTTCACAAAAATTCAATTTTCTTACTTATTTGGACGATCTAACCTCTGATTTTTGTTTCTATAACATTTAATCATTACATGATTTTCTAGTAGAATTTTAAACATGCAACATATAATTTTCATGTTTTAATTCTTTGGTTTCGGTTATTATTAAAACCGAACCAATCTTCTTAAATTTTCGAAATTAAACTAAATATTACCTTGAATTCCTGTAGATTCTTGTCCCTTGATGTTGTTGGTAACCTCTTCTTGAATTAATTCTTCAATTGATGCAAGATTTATAGAACTTTTGATGATTTCTTGATAAATTTGTGAGGTGCCGTAAGTTTTAGAGAGAGAGAAGAGAGAGAGAGTAAATTTCTTAAATAGTGGTTAATGAGCTTTAATGCTCATTTGATTGTTATATATATATATATATATATATATATATATATATATATATATATATATATATATATATATATATATAACTTAGATAATAAGTGAAATTAACCCCTCCACTTTTGTATAAAACATCTCTTTAATTTGATCATCAAAATAATTTATAACATTTATATATTTTATATCATATTTAATTAAATTAAATTTCATTAATCAATTAAATTACAAAATAGATAATGTAATAAAATTACATTATTAGCTCAAAATAGACAATTAAGTCCAGCTAAAAGCTAGGTTATTACATCAACACTTAGGAATTTTTATATATCACGCTTGTTACCCACATTCCGCCTTGTTGTAATGCATGTAATCTGATAAATCTATATTCTCACTAAGCATTGCTTACAGTTGTTAAACCTTTTTACAGGAAAAGATAAAGGAAAAGCACCTGCCGGACCTAGTTCTTAGGTCTCCCAAGATCAAGCAAAGTTTTTCATAGACCACTACTCCAACATCCCTTTTGGTACAAATTTGAAGATCATAAATGTGGTGGTCTGGGTAGATTTGCTTTGATTGTATGATGACATGTATTAGATTGGTCTTGTACCCTTTATAAGCTTAATTTGAATACTGCAACCCTGTACTACAATTTGTATTAAACTAATCCTAAATGTTTGTACTGTATTTCCAATTCCGTACTTAATTACTCTATCTTAGTTATGATTGATATCGTATTGCAAATTGTGGGACCTAGACGCTGAGGACTGCCCCGTAAGGGGAGGTCTTCACCGGATGGTATCAGAGCCCATAGTTTGAGTGAATTAAGTATTATGTGGGTAATACTTGGTCTCAAACTGAAGCAATACATATGTATAAATCATTTAGGTGGTCTGAACTGAGATGGGATGTACAGACTATTAGGATGGGAATAAGGGTACATAGCTCTAAGTCTAATAAACTGATAGTTACATGATTATTAATTTTCAGTAAAGATGTCAGGATCAGGTGATTTCCCCAACAATATGACTACCCAAGAAATATTTGAGAGATTACAACAACTGTTCGCCCAACAATCTGAGCAACAAAATAAGAATATGCAAGAACAGTTTCGGGCTAGAGATGAGGTCAAAGCTAAAAGACGTGCTGATAAGAAGAATAAGCGAAAAGATAAACAAGCCCAAAATGATGAGTCTGATTCTGATAACTCTAACCCTGATACCCAAATCGAACAGCCGAAAGGCTGTAATTTTAAAGATTTCAAAGCAAGCGGTGCCCTGAACTTTGAGGGTACAGTAAACCTAATCCAGGCTTTGGACTGTATAAGCCACACTGAAGAAATCTTCAGAATCTTTGACTGCTTAGAATCCAAGAAAGTAAGTTATGCTACCGCTCTATTCGTCGGCGCTGCTCGTGCCTGGTGGAAGACACAGAGAAGCATTTATGGAGAAGAGGTCATCCAGACGTTAGAGTGGGACCGGTTTCTTGATATGTTTAATGCAAAGTATTGTCCTGTTGACCAGCAAGACAAAATGGAGGTCCAATTAATGCAATTGACTCAAGGTACCAAGACTGTTGACGAGTATGAGCACAAATTCTCGTGGCTCTGTGGCTATTCTTCGTATCAAGTAGCCACAGAGGAAAGAAAGATGAACCGATTTAGTGGAGGTTTGAATCTGAGGTACAGACACCCGATGAGCGCGATGAAGTATAAATCTTATCTGGAGATGGTTGAAGCAGCAAGGCAGATAGAGAGGGGATACTTAGAGTACGACGATCAGCTCTACGCTCCTCAAACCAATGTAGCATGTCCCTCTCCCCCGAAGAAGCAAAGATTCGGCAAGTTCTTTAGCCCAACAAATCACAGTCCAAAAAATCCAAACAATCTCAACAACAGTTCACCTCAAAAAGCTCAAGCCTATGCTCTCAGAAATGAACCGTGATTCTGCAAAAGATGCAGGAAATCACACATGGGGCAGTGCAATCCTGATGATGTGAACTGTTATGTGTGTAGGAAGATCAGCCACAGTAGTGAGGAGTGTCCCCAACGGGGTCTTTGATGTGCAAAGTGTAGGAAGCGTGGACACTTTATGTATCAGTGTCATACCGGACGCCGAAATCAATTACAATCATCCTTCGGAGGTTCAACAATGAAGAGTTCGGCTGCAACTCCAACACTCTTCTATTTGAAGCACATAAGTCCAAGTTATCTATTCATCCTGGCAGCTCAAAATGTATTTCGATCTTAAAGTTGATTATTGGTGGCCAGGAATGAAGAAAGACATCGGTCATTTCTTCGAAAGTTGTAGAGTTTGTCAAATGGTAAAGGCAGAACACCAGAAATCCTTCGGGAATATGCAACCACTACCAGTTCCTGAGTGGAAGTGGGAGCATATAACCATGGATTTTGTCACGAAATTTCCTCAAACCAAGAGACAGCATGACTCCATCTAGGTGGTCGTGGATTGTTTAACGAAGTCAGCTCATTCCATACCAATGAAAGAGACATATACTCTTGATAGATTGGCACAAATGTACATCACTGAAGTTATTTCTCGTCATGGTGTGCCGAAGTCTATCTTCTCAAATCGTGATAGTCGTTTCACTTCAAGATTTTGGAAAACGCTGCAAGATGGGATGGGTAGTCGAATTTCCATGAGTACTGCTTATCACCCTAATGCAGATGGCCAAAGTGAACGCACTATCTTAACTCTTGAAGATATGCTTCGTGTCTGCATTATTGATATGGGTGGTAACTGGGATGACCATCTGCCTTTGGTCGAATTCTCATACAACAACAGTTATCATTCCACGATCAAGATGGCTCCTTTTGAAGCTCTATATGGAAGAAAGTGCATAACTCCCACCTGTTGGCGGGAAACAGGTGAATCACAATTAGCGGGTCCTGTCCTTCTACAATTGACACATGAGAAAATTCAACTGGTCAAAAGAAATATTCTTGAAGCTCAAAGCAGGCAAAAGTCTTGTTATGACAATCGTCATAGATCAATCAGTTTTGCAGTCAACGATTGGGTGATGCTGAAAGTATCCATGTTGTTCAATTTATAAAGAGAAAGAAGCTAGCTCCAAGATTCATTGGTCCATTCAAGATCGTTGAAAATATAGGAAATCAGTCCTATCGTCTTGAATTGCCAGTAGACTTAGCTGGGATACATCATGTATTCAACGTTAGTCACTTGCGAAAGAGCTTAGCTGATGAAAGAGAAGTTTAGATACCACATGTTGATCTGCAAATTGATAAGAAGCTTCGTGTGGTTGAAGAGCCAGAATGTATTCTGGACTCAAAGACCAAAAAGCTTCGCAATAAAGAAGTGCAAATGGTGCTCATTCAGTGGAAACACCACAAAGGTTCGCATCGGTCTTGGGAATCGAGAGATGTAATGAAAGCTACATATACGAGTCTCTCGAACTTAGCTAACTTCTAGGACGAAGTTTGTGCATGGTGGAGCCCATTCTGTAACAACCTAGCCTTTAACTGAACTTATAATTTCCGTATTTGACTTAATAATGTAATTTAATTACATTATTTGTATTGTAATTTAATTAAGTAATGAAATTATTTAATTAAGTTAAATATATGTTATAAATTATTTAAATGATCAAATTTAAAGAAATGAAACAAAAATAAGTTTAAGGGGTTAAATTGTAGATTTGAGAATTTGTAATAAAAACCCAAAATGAGTTTTAATCTTCATTTCATCAACAAACCTAATTAAAATTCTGCTCTTTTTCTCTCAAAAGAAACCCACAGTTTCCATCTTCATCTTCATCATCAAGCACCAAATTGTTCAACAAAATTTATGGTTCATATCAAGAAATGTATCAAGCAAACACCTAGCAACAAGATTCTACAAGATTTAAGGTATATAATAAACTTAAACTTGTTTGTGTACTCATTTGAAACCCACGGCTCCATTGGGTTTATGGAAGTGAATTCATCTTCTAAATCATCTAAATTAGACAATTTTAGTGTTACGAATAAGAAATAAAAACCTATGCATGTAAGTATTATGTATTTAATTGTTGTTTGGCTGCTGAAACAGAAAGAAAAAGAAAAGAATGCAAGTGTCGTGTGTGAGTTTGCAAGTTACCAAAACCATTTTTATTTCCTATTCTTATTGTCTCTCTGCTGTGAGTGACAAAAACAGAAAGATAAAGAATACCGAAACCCTCCAAACAATACCGAGAAGTACCTAAGCTAAACTATCGAGAACTTTCTAAACCAAATACCGAGAATTACCGAAACCTTTCATGGTTTCGGTAACGTTGAAACCTTGCTACCAAAACTCACTTGAAAACTTGAAAACAACCGAGACCCACATGAGATACATACCGAAACATGTATATATTATATACCGAAACCACAACCTACCGAAACATATATATACCGAGACCCACTTGAACATTACTGAAACCTATAGAGACCTACCGAAACTCAGTAATATTGAACCTTCTGAAACCTACATACACTTGGGTACCGAAACCCCATGAATTTTAATGTACCGAAACCATTCTTAGTTCTTTTCTTTTTGTTTTCTTCTCAGTTTTATGCATGCATATGTGTGTATGTGAGACGTGTGTGTGTGTGTGTATATATATATATACATATATAGAGTGTGATATGCATGTGTAGCAGTGCATGTGTGTGTGTCCAACAATATAATGTATGCATGTGAAGGTTGTATGTGAGACGTGTGTTTATATATATATATATATGTATGTATATGTGTGTGTAATTATATGGGTTGTGTGAGTGTACAAAACAAAACAGAAATAGAAATATATATATATATATATATATATATATATATATATATATATATATATATATCAGATATATAAATGAGGTATGTGTGTGTGCATTGGCTAAAAAGAGCATAAGTGTGATCAAAATTGAGAGCATATGAACATTTAAAAGTGATCATTTTTATAAATAAATGTCAAAACACGCTTATAATTGATATAAGGAACAAAATATATAAACTTTTAGTTTAAATATTAAAAACAGATATTATGCTATAAACATGTCCCTGAAAAAAGGACATAGATGTTTATGAGTTATCAGAATCATGTCAATTAAAGTTTAAAGCTAACGTTCTTGCAAATAATAAACTTTGGACAGGTTCAGATGAATTCTGAACAAAGTATTAAAGTTATTGAAAGTGGGTCAAAGTTGTAAAGCCAAGCCAAAGTCTAGAAAGTCAAAGTCCAAAGATTAAATCCTGAGATAACTCAGGTGGTGGAGAAATCTGGTTGATAAAGCGAAAGTCAACATTTCAGCATAATTCAGTAAAAACTGTGAGTTATAGATATTTAGTTATACATGCTTGATTCTGGTTGAGACATATTGTTGTTGATAGTTTATTTGGCATTCATTTATGCTCAACTAGATTGTGACCTGTGCTCACCATGGTTCGGTGATGCCCTGTGGATCATGATAGTTATTTGATATATCATCCTGCACACATTGTATTTACAGTTTGTTTCAGTTACTGTTACAATATTGATATTTCTATCATGACATTGCTTATTTATGCTTATCATCGTTGCTTGCATCACTGCTTTATGATTTCAGCTCAGCATATTTAGCATTGTCGGTCTATTGTTCTAGACCTTGCTATGTCAATCAGTTCTATTGAACTTGGTTGTTGATTACTCGATGCTCCCCCCACGATGTTTACTGGTAGCTAGCCTAGTATTGAGTGGATAGCTTCCACTAAAAGCGTGAGCGTGGCCTGGACATCATCCAAATCTGATTACTATGTCTCAATCTTGCGTGGCTGTAGCGGCAGTCAAGTTATATCATGCTAGTTACACACTTTCCGCTTGTTGTTATGCATGTAATCTGATAAATCTATAAACTCACTAAGCATTGCTTATAGTTGTTGTTAAACCTTTTTACAGGAAAAGATAAAGGGAACTGCCGGACCTAGTTCTTAGGTCTCCCAAGATCAAGCGAAGTTTTTCATAGACCACTACTCCAACATCCCTTTGTGGTACAGATCTGAAGATGATAATTGTGGTGGTTCGGGTAGATTTGTTTTGATCGTATGGTGATATGTATTAGTTTAGTCTTGTACCCTTAAAAGTTTAATTTGAAATCTGTAACTCGTATTAAAATTGTGTTAAACTTAATCCTAACGTTTGTACTGTAATTCTAATTCCGCAACTTAATTACTCTATCTTAGTTATGATTGATATCATATTGCAAATTGTGGGACCTAGATTTTGAGGACTGCCCCGTAAGGGGAGGTCTTCACTGGATGGTATCATCCCATAAGACCAAAATTTCTCAAAGGTCTTAAGACTAGGCCCCAGTAGCTATGCAATATCAATCAGGAAACTAAGATAATAATTAATAGTGCGGAATTAAAGTTAAATACAAACAGAGACAAATTTAAGTACCAAGGTACAAACTTCTAGACTAATACATCAAATCACATAATATAACTAGCCCCAAACCCCAAAGCTCTATCATCAGTCAAGTACCAAGGTGTTGAAACAGGTTCTAAAGCAGTTCAAGCTCTTTTAAAGTCCTAACCTATGAACTAAGTCCAGCCAATCCTTTGCATTTACCTGAAAAAATAATGCAACAATGGGGTAAGCTTAATTGCTTAGTGAGAATGTAGAATTTCACATTTAACATGCAATTATGAACGCAGAAAGCTCATGCACTACACTCGACTCATGCACAACTCAGCTCTATTGCTCATGCACTGCACTAGGCTCATGCACAGCTCAAATCTCGAAGGAACATTGGCCAATTAAATGCTCTTTGATGCGCGTCTTTGCTCAGCTCCCAGTTATAAAACTGTTGTTGCTCTTGAGACTTTTAGACAAATTCATAAGGAATGCTCGGATAATGATAACACCATACACACGCATTATTAGTGGGGATCAGCCACGTACTGGGCTAGCTACCAGTAATTGCTGTATCGGTATCATCAGAATGCTCAGCTCTAGCTACCCTCTGTGCTTTCATCATGTAAATCATCACATCATAAGCCTAACATTAACCTAACACTGAGCATTAATGTTGGTGTTAAGCTTAACAATCAAATGACTCGTCAATGAATAGAAGCTAGAAGAAGAATTGATCAGCTCAACAAATCATAGTAATCATGACAATTTGTCAATATGCTCAGGACCAGAATGCCAATAAAATCAGGATAAAGCAACAAAAGTCTCAATTTCACATAATTTGCAGTTTAAGTAAAATCTACAACTCGCCCACATACACATCCATGCATACATTGCTGGACTTTCTTTTTGTTAAACACACTGTATATACTTACTAGTTTCATGCAAAGAAAAGGAAATGGAAAGGCTGCTGTGAATGTTCTAGACTGTTTCGGTAATGAGATTACCGAAACCTTCAATGGTTTTGGTATTTCTTTGAACTTCTCAATGGTTTCAGTATAATATATATGGTCTCGCTACTTTTGATGGGTTTCGGTTGGTTTCTGGTGATTTCGGTAGGTTCTGTATTCCAGCACGGTTTCAACATTACCGAAACCTAGGTTTCATTATGGTTTCGGTACCCATCTGCGGGTTACAGTATATGCTAAAAACAAAGGCGCACACACTCATCTGCACATTTCCTTTTCTGTTTTCTTTAATATACAACAGCAAATCAAGAAGATTAAGGGAGGTCTTTGACGCTTCAATCCTTGCATAAACACACACAAAAGAATTCAATTATATGGCCAAAGGCCATAGGCCTTCTTGGCCTTCTCTTTTACGGCAAACAAAATAGAAAAATGGACAGCAACGTTTTCTTCATTTTAAGTTTCAGAACTTCGATTTCAAACTTGAAATTAATGTTTTAAATTGCAAGTATGATTGATTAAACACAAAAGAAGGACATGCATGTCTTTGTTTCTTGATTTTAAACACTTATTGTTGTGAAATTTTGAAGATTTAAAGAATATGAAACACTTATGCATTTTCCAGAACCGATGGGTTCTCATTGAACATAATGATCAAGTTTCAACTAGTAAAACTAACCTTAAATCTTGTAGATATTGCTACTTGATGATTCATTGTTGCTTTTACTCTTGAATCTTGCTTTTGTTTTGCAAGATTTGTGATAATCTAGATAAATTTGTGAAGATGAAGAAACATATAAGAGAGAGAGAGAGAGAGTTAGCAGATGATTTTTAAGTTGGGTTTGGTGTTAAAATTGAATAAATATTGATCAGATTACTTCACCTTGAGTATCTATACAACAATGTTTGTTAAATTGTCCATTTGACCCCTAAACTTGTCTTTATTTCATTCTTAAGAGTTATTACTTAATAATAAACACATAACATGTATTTAACTCAATTATGTCTTTTATTAATTAACATAACTTACATTGAAATTATATTTTAAATCATTTAGCATAAAATGTCATTTAACTCATAATTAACGTTAAACCTTGTTAATCGCCGTAGATTAAAGTTCAGGTTGTTACAGAATGGGCTCCACCACGCATAAACTTCGTCCTCCAAGTTGTCTATGTTCAGATTTGCGTAGTTAGGAATTACAAAGTAGGCATGAATCCCTAATATATGACACAAACATTTGGTGATTAACGAATGAGCACCATCTGTTTTTCACAACTTTTCGCCTCTTTGGATTTTATAACAAGTACATTCACTGGTTCTTTCGGCATTATACCACTTTTTAGCTGATTTATGCACTGACTTACGGCATTTTAGGAAGTCTGCTTAATTTATACATTTATTAAGTGACTTATGCTTTGAGATTTAAAATATACCTCAATCAAGTTGGCTAGCAACTGAGGGCATTAATTAATTCATATATCTCATTCGTTTGATCTTGAACTAGCTAAAGAGCTTTTGGGAATCTGATATTTGTACTTTATGCAACAATTTCTTTCATTAATGATATCATTAACATCAATCCCTTAGCTGACTTTTTAGTTGCATTGACTTCTTTCAATTTGTAAATCCCTGAGTTCAGGATTACTTTATTCTCTTTGGCAAAAGATTTTTATGCACCATTAGGTGGAATAAGAATTTTTTATTGGACATCTCACTAGTCTCGCGTCGACATAATGAGAATCCAATACTTACATTTAGATTGACATATGATGGGATTTTCATTGGTCATTATGATCAATCACTTGATTTTATAAAAATCTCAATTAATTTCCTTGTGACTCTCGCTTCGTGTCTCTGTCTTCTGTGATTTCTATTTATGTTGACGTTGAGTGCTTGACAATTTGGTTCAAAGACCATCTTCTTATTTAATTTTATTTGAATCCACAACTTCTACCTCTGCCTCCTTAAGAGACACGTTGTAATCATTCAGATTACGAAATTTACGAAGTAACTTATGTTTGGGATTTAACTTTCAATTTCCTTAGGGCTTTTGAATCGTACATGATTCAAATTAGAATGGTATTTGTATCGTAACTTCAACTGATACAACCCATATTCATTACTTGATTGCTTTCAGTCGTTTGCCTTGTTATCAATGTTTTTCATATGCTTCCGCATCATTTAAGTCTGAGTGAGTCTATGCCAGTCTATGATTGAGTCTACTCTGATGTCCGCCCATGTTGTCTTACCGGTAGCTAGCCCTGTATGTGGCTGATCCCCACAATTAAAAGTGTGTGTGTGGGAATAGACATCATCCAATCTAAAGTCCTATGTATCACAATGTCTGGCTGATAGCGGCAGTCTTGTTAAAATCGCGCTTAAAGTCAAGTTAGAGATTATAGATTTAATAGTTAACATGCTATGACAATTTAAAGCATATAATCTCTGACTTTGACTTTAAGCGCGATTTTAACAAGACTACCGATATTAGCCAGACATTGTGAGACATAGGACTTTAGATCGGATGATGTCTATTCCCACGCACACACTTTTAATTGTGGGGATCAGCCACATACTGGGCTAGCTACCGGTAAGACAACGTGGGCGGACATCAGAGTAGACTTAATCATAGACTGGCATAGACTTACTCAGACTTAAATGATGCGGAAGCATATAAAAAACATTGATAACAAGGCAAACGACTGAAAGCAATCAAGTAATGAATCTGGGTTGTATCAGTTGAAGTTACGATACAAATACTGTTCTAATCTGAATCGTGTACGATTCAAAAGCCCTAAGGAAATTGAAAATTAAATCCCAAACACAAGCTACTTCGTAAATCCTGTAATCTGAATGATTACAACGTGTCTCTTAAGGAGGCAGAGGTAGAAGTTGTTGATTCAAATAAAATTAAATGAGAAGATGGTCTTTGAACCAAATTGTCAAGCACTCAATGTCAACATGAATAGAAATCAAAGAAGACAGAGACACGAATCGAGAGTCACAAGGAAATTAATTGAGATTTTTATAAAATCAAGTGATTGGTCATAAATGACCAACGGAAAGCCCATCATATGTCAATATATATGTGAGTATTGAATTCTCATTATGTCAACGCGAGACTAGTGAGATGTCCAATAAGGAATTCTTATTCCACCTAATGGTGCATAAAAAGCTTTTGCCAAAGAGAATAAAGTAATCCTGAACTCGGGGATCTACAATTTGAAAGAAGTCAATGCAACTCAAAAGTCAGCTAAGCGATTGATGTTAATGATATCATTAATGAAAGAAATTATTCCATAAAGTACAAATATCATATTCCCAAAATCTCTGTAGCTAGTTCAAGATCAAACGAAAGAGATATATGAATTAATTAATGTACTCAGTTGCTAGCCAACTTGATGGAGGTATATTTTAAATCTCAAAGCATAAGTCACTTAATAAATGTATAAATTATAAGCAGACTTCCTAAAATGTCATAAGTCAGTGCATAAATCATCTAATAAGTGGTATAATGCCGAAAGAACCAGTGAATGTACTTGTTATAAAATCCAAAGAGGTGAAAAGTTGTGAAAAACAGATGGTGCTCATTCGTTAATCACCAAATGTTTGTGTCATATATTAGGGATTCATGCCTACTTTGTAATTCCTAACTACGCAAATCTGAACATAGACAACTTGGAGGACGAAGTTTATGCGTGGTGGAGCCCATTCTGTAACAACCTGAACTTTAATCTACGGCGATTAACAAGGTTTAACGTTAATTGTGAGTTAAATGACATTTTATGCTAAATGATTTAAAATATAATTTCAATGTAAGTTGTGTTAATTAATAAAAGACATAATTGAGTTAAATACATGTTATGTGTTTATTATTAAGTAATAACTCTAAAGAATGAAATAAAGACAAGTTTAGGGGTCAAATGGACAATTTAACAAACATTGTTGTATAGATACTCAAGGTGAAGTAATCTAATCAATATTTATTCAATTTTAACACCAAACCCAACTTAATAATCATCTGCTCTCTCTCTCTCTCTCTCTCTCTCTCTCTCTCTCTCTCTCTCTCTCTCTCTCTCTCTCTTATATGTTTATTCATCTTCACAAATTTATCTAGATTATCACAAATCTTGCAAAACAAAAGAAAGATTCAATAGTAAAAGCAACAATGAATCGTCAAGTAATATCTACAAGATTTAAGCTTAGTTTTACTAGTTGAAACTTGATCATTATGTTTAATGAGAACCCACGGTTCTGGAAAATGCATAAGTGTTTCATATTCTTTAAATCTTCAAAATTTCACAACAATAAGTGTTTAAAATCAAGAAACAAAGACATGCATGTCCTTCTTTTATGTTTAATCAATCATACTTGCAATTTGAAACATTAATTCCAAGTTTGAAATCAAAGTTCTGAAACTTAAAATGAAGAAAACGTTGTTGTCCATTTTTCTGTTTCTGTTTGCCGTAAAAGAGAAGGCCAAGAAGGCCTATGGCCTTCGGCCATATAATTGAATACTTTTGTGTGTGTTTATGCAAGGATTGAAGCTTCAAAACCCTCCCTTAATCTTCTTGATTTGTTGTTGTATATTAAAGAAAACAGAAAAGGAAATGTGCAGATGAGTGTGTGCCTTTGTTTTTAGCATATACCGAAACCCACAGATGGGTACCAAAACCATAATGAAACCTAAATGTTTCGGTAATATTGAAACCGTGCTGGAATGCAGAACCTATCGAAACCACCAGAAACCAACCGAAACCCATCAAAACTACCGAGACCATATATATTATACCGAAACCATTGAGAAGTTCAAAGAAATACTGAAACCTTAGCAACCTTTCCATTTCCTTTTCTTTGCATGAAATTAGGAAGTGTGTGCAGTGTGTGTAACAAAAAGAAAGTCCAGCAATGTATGCATGGATGTGTATGTGGGTGTGTGTGTAGTCGTGAAACAGATTAGTATGTGTGTATGCGTGAGTCAAAAACAGAATGCAACAACCTTCTTTTCCCTTTTTGCTTATAATTTTGGACGTGTATGTGTGTGCAGCTAGTGTCCAGCAAGTAGCACCCAACATCAACGTTTCTCCATTCTTTGTTTTATTGCATAAAATCAATATATGTGTGCTTAGTGTGTGCAGAAAAGGAAATAAAGCAGCATCCCCTTTTCTGGAAATTTTATTACATATAAGTTAAGATAAATGTAGTGTTTGTATTTTGTGAGTGCAATGTGTGCAGCGTGTGTGGCATCAACTTACAACAGCTAACGCCTTTTATTCAAACAAAAATTAAAACAGAATGAAGGAATATTTCAGCAATGTTTATATATGTATATGTACATAGGTGTATGATTAATTATTAAAACCAACAGCAGCCTTTATATATTATTATTAATAAGTTGTATCAAGTTAAAAATGTAGAAATATATATATGTGTGAGGGTGATCAATTAATAGAAATCTTATAAACTCAATGAAATGTCATCAATTAGAAAGTGTATAAACATATGTGTGATCATAATGATTAGATTTCAAAAAATATATTTATGATCATAACACTTAAATGGTATTCAAATAAAGGCATTAACATAAGGGACATAATTTAACATAAGGACATGTGGATTGAGTTATAATATGCAAGTGAAAGCATAGTCATGTCATAATGCCAATGTGAAGTACCATGATCAAGCATAAATATTTAAGCCAAAATACATACAAATGTGGGAACATATAATCATCAAATAAGTTCATTAAATGTTCTTACATGTTTTTAATGTGAGTTCAATATGCAAACGAAAGCCAAGAAAAGACTTAACAAAGTCACACATGTCCATAAAAAAGGACATAAAAGCTTATAAGTCATTTAAAGCATATTCTATATGTGATAAGCAAAACCATTGAACCTTGGATGAAAGATTTTAAGGAAATTGTTGGCCATATTCATCTCAATATAATTAAAATACGAGAATTTGAGATAAAAGGCCAACTACAAAACACTGAATATGCTATTCAGATGATAAAAGCTAATATATCAGAAATGTTATGAATAACAGCTTAAGCAATACAAGAAAGCTAAAAGACATTAAAGAGCATCAGTGAAGGCTGTAGCAAAGTGGCAAGCTGTCTATAAGTCTGATATAAGTCAGATAGTGGTTCTAACTCACTACAGATTGTGAGCAACAGAGCCAGAGCCAGAAAGTGCAAAATAACCAGTAACTGTGAGTTGTAGATTTTACTTTAATTGCAAATTATGTGAATTGAGACTTTTGTTGCTTTATCCTGATTTTGTTAGCATTCTGGTCCTGAGCATATTGACAAATTGTCATGATTACTATGATTTGTTGAGCTGATCATTTCTTCTTCTAACTTCTATTCATTGATGAGTCATTTGATTGTTAAGCTTAACACCAACATTATTGCTCAGTGTTGGGTTAATGTTAGGCTTATGATGTGCTGATTTACATAATGAAAGCACAGAGGTTAGCTAAAGCTGAGCATTCTGATGATACCCATACAACAATTACTGGTAGCTAGCCCAGTACGTGGCTGATCCCCACTAATGATGCGTATGATGTTATCATCATCCACGCCTTATGAATTTATCTAAAAGTCTCAAGAGCAACAACAGTTTTATAACTGGGAGCTGAGCAAAGACGCGCATCAAAGAGCATTCAATTGGCAAATGTCCCTTCGAGATTTGAGCTGTGCATGAGCCTAGTGCAGTGCATGAGCAATAAAGCTGAGCTGTGCATGAGCCGAGTGCAGTGCATGAGCTTTTCACGTTCATAATTGCATGTTAAATGTGAAATTATACATTCTCACTAAGAAATTAAGCTTACCTCGTTGTTGCATTATTTTTCAGGTAAAGGCAAAGGATTGGCTGGACCTAGTTCATAGGTCAGGACTTTGAAAGAGCTTGAGGTGCCTTAGAACCTGTTTCAACACCTTGGTACTTCATTGATGATAGAGCTTTGGGGTTTGGGCTAGTTTATATTATGTGATTTGATGTAATAGTCTTAGAAGTTTGTACCTTGCTATTTAAATTTGTCTCTGTTCGTAATTAACTTTAATTCCGCACTGTTAATTATTCTCTTAGTTTCCTTATTGATATTGCATTGCTACTGGGGCCTAGTCTTAAGACCTTTGAGAAATCTTGGGTCTTACGATCGCCATTTAATTATGTGTTTCAGCTTATTGTGAATTGTCTCAACGTCATCAATGTTCACAAAGTCAAGATCACTCTCATAGATCTGCTACGAAGACACGTCTTCTCTTATGACGTCGAATGCAGGAGTGAACAGACGGGCCCGCTTATACAGATTGATGGAAGTTACCTTAATAATCTTGGACTTAGACCAATACTCAGATTTTGGTCTCTTTTCTCTCATCATCATTTGATTGTATTCAGCTTGTTCAGCCCTAGATGCATCACTGAGAACCATCAATAAGCGTCACTGTACGAGCCTGGCTTCTTTCTGAAAACCATTTTAAATCTATCCTCGAGAAAGGGTTGTTGTAATTTCTTCTGCAGTAAAGTTCATTAGGAAATCTTTAAATCTTTAAGCCCTAGTACTGGCTGTTCCTAATTTCGGCTGGCGGAATCACTAGCATTTGGTACACTCGACCCCGATGATCAAACTTTAATGCATCTTTTTCTTCGGCTGAGAGGGAGTGAATCTTTCCTTTTGAGAATTAGTTTACCCACTCCCGGTCATTTCTATCATGCACAGGAGTTACATGAGGCCTTGTTTCAAAATAATCTACAGTTCTTGGACCTGATGACTCAGCAAGTTGGGTGGCTGGAGATTGGACTTGTGGGGTGGTTTGGACTAGTGGGATATTTATTGGAGTAGGGGTGGGAGCTTGTATGGTTGACATGATTTCTTCTTGAGGCACATGGATGGGAGAGCTCAAGAAATCAAACGACAAAGATGGCTTCTGCGGTGATTCTGGCTCTGGCTTGGGTGTTATTAAAGGATAGTCTTGATCAATATCAGTGTCTGAGTCAAACACTAATATGATCTCAACTTTGTCTGAGGGTGGCTCGAACACTGCCATAGCCGAAGTTAGATCTTCTTCTGTTGGACCACCTGGAGCCCCTGAACCTCCCTCCCCACCTTGTTCAACTTCTATACCCCCTACACTCTGCATGTCTCCCTCAGACTGAATCCTGGGGCGTTTCTCCCCCTCAGGATGATCAGGGTCCTCCTGATCATCATGTTTTCATTTTCGGGATTCAGCCTGAGGTCTGCATGATGATTGCAGATCAATCATTGCTGATTCGAGATGGTCCATTCTGTTGTTCAACTGATCTTGGACTTGAAGAACTAGCCTTTTTAGGCTTTCTACCTGATCAGAAAGGACCGCAAGCTGCTCTTGGACTGATGAGGTACCTGGTGGCAACTCCTGAGTTGCAACACCCTTACTTTTAGAGAATGAGAAAAGGGTGGTATGTTGTTCCTCTGAAGCCGCCTTAAGGGCATCCAGGTCAGCCCGGGAGACAAAATCGGCTTCACGAAGAAGTGTCGTTAACATCTCGGGGGTAATCCCTTGATAGCCTGAAGCTGAATGCGTATGAGTTGTAGTTCCAGGACTTCCCTCTATCCTTTCTACCTCCCCAGTAGGAGGTGCAGATCCTGAAGTTATTCTGTGGTGTCTCGGATATGGGTAGACGCCACAAAGGCGTCGTGCGATGTGATTTTGGTGGGGTTTTAGTTGTGGTCAAAGGAGGGTCGGTCACTGGGGCGGCGAGTGACCTTTTTTA
Organism: Centrapalus pauciflorus; assembly: GCA_020465985.1. Taxonomy (NCBI): domain Eukaryota; kingdom Viridiplantae; phylum Streptophyta; class Magnoliopsida; order Asterales; family Asteraceae; genus Centrapalus; species Centrapalus pauciflorus. The sequence goes on along the minus strand of JAANYP010000658.1, from coordinate 20,126 downwards.
ACATCACCGATCTTCAAATGAGAGGATGATGGCGTGTGTGCTATATCCCCGTGGAATGAAACAGGTTCCCTTTGAGGGGAACCTGAGTGGATGGTGGGGGTTTTCTCGACCACTGGACTGGTGGTCTTTTCCTGGATTGTCCGCCTGATGGGGCTGTAGACTCCCTCAGAAATTATTCCCTCGACCCTCAATGGGTCAGAGACGGTGCGTTCATATCACCGGTCTCTACCTGCTCACCTTCATCTCCCTCCCTTACTATGGAGATCTCCCACTCCCCAGTACCCATGATGTTTTGTATAGCTGCCTCAAACACCCTATGCCTCACTTATTTGTGCCTCACCTTCGGATTAGGTTTGGCTTTGTCGGTTCTGACAGAGCCTCATCTGGATACACTACCCTGAGATATTCACTTACCCGTTCCTCGGTTTCGGATGGGTTGGCTTTGTCGGTTCTGACAGAGCCTCATCCGGTACACTACCCTGAGATATTCACTTACCCGTTCCTCGGTTTGATCTGCCGGATATAGCAAGGAAAGTGGTATGTCCATGACCGGACATTTGTAGTGTCAGTTGGAATTTTCACTCGTTGTAGAGCTACGGTATTGTAAACATTTGCTTCTGGACGTTCATGGATATCGTCGTTGTTGTCCATGGCAAATTTTATGAAGAGTTGTAGGAAACGTTGAAAGGGAATGAACTTTTTTTCTCGTTTTGTCCCTCTGTTCTGGACTAATCTTTTCAGCTCATCGAAAATGAATGCCTCATAGTCGTGGTGTCGATCATAGGCGAATGCGGAAAACATTGCTAGAACTTGAATGGAGGCCGAGTCGTGGCCTGAATGCTTACCTGTGAAGCACTTATTAAGTACGTCAAAGAAGACCCTCCAGTGAGACTGGAGTTGCTTGGTCCTGAAATCTGATGGTTTGGACAGGTTATCATCATATCCGATGGATAGGATTTCTTGTAGGGTTTGGACAGGTGATGGGATAGGTGCAAAGGCATATTTACTGACAGTGAAGTTCTCGATGGGAAGGCGAATAATATGGCGGATGGCTTGAAGGGTGAGTCTGATTGGTACAAAATCTATCTTTGTTGTAAAATGAGGTTCTGCCTCATTGACAAAGGTTAGATGGTGCCAGAACTGTTGAAAGTATATGATTGGGACAGATATGGCAGTGGTTAAGGAGTAGAAGATGGGATGGCCCTTGAGGTTATCAAAGGTGATATCCTCGGCTTCATTGCGGAAAATGGATAGGTCAAGTTGCCAGTTGCGGGGGGCAAATTCAGTGAATTGATCTGATGGTAGTAGGGTTTCCTCCGGCAGTTGGGCGTTGTTATTTGGAATGGGAGGATGGGGAATGGTGAGGGTTATTTGATGATCCATACGTCCTGTAAAAATTCAACACAGTTAGTTTATCAGACTTGTATAGAAATGATACATTGGATTAAGTCTGAAATAAGTGTCAATTTGAAGCCGTCTATTATGTGTAAAGCATCGGGATTTTTATTGATAGAATGTAACTTCTACTGAATAAAATCCAAACTCGATCATTGAGAGACAAATGTTAGAATAGACGTGTTCACTCAAACACTTATTTTAACCAGAACCAATGGTGCAAAGGACATGGAATATTTATTTGGTTTTTGATTTAAGTGAAATACTAAAATTGAAAATTTAAAAAAAAAATCCTAAGTGTTGAAATTCAGATGAACCGAATTTCGGATGCTGGTGAACCGAATTTCGGGTGGTAGGGAAATCCGGGTGAGTTGATCCGAAATTCTGGTGGGATAGAAATTCCGATCTAATGATGCATGAAGAAAAAATTTAAGTATGAAATGAAATGGTGTGGGGAACTGAAATTCGAGTAGATCTGAATTTCAGTTGATAGAAATTACAGTGAACAGTTAGCCTAAAAAATGAATTTACAAATTTTAGAGTGGGCCTAAAATTCGTATGGACCCGAATTTCGGGTTGTCCGAGATATACACTTAGTTTAAATAAAGATATAAATGTTATTATATGGAACCAATCGAATTTCGGGTGAACCGAAATTCGGGTGAACCACAGATAACATTCATAAATTTTCTAAGTGTATGATGTCAAGGGATCCGAATTTCAGTTGGGGTCCATGGAAGATGAAACATTTAACATGTAAAAGTTATTCTAAGTGTAGGGCACCCAAATTTTGGATGGATCCGAATTTTGGGTGTATCCGAGTTGAATACTTAGAAAAATTTTGCAGTAAATGAGTTCATGCACATGCAACGTGTACTGTTCAATATATTCACAAAAATGCACAAAAATGCATATCCTAATGCTAAAAGTGATAAGGAACATTTTATTTAACTATTCTAACTGAAAAAGAACTGATTTACTATCCTAAAAATGCAAAAAAAAAAAAAACAGTTTTAAAACTTTAAAAAATATGAAAGTCTAAAAACCGTAATATGAAGTTAAAATGAAAAATAAAGCAAGATAAATGTTACCTGGTAGTGGATTAGTGGAAAAGTGCAAGAAAATTGATGAAAAACGACTGAGACTTGAGGTTGGGAGCTTGAAAATCGATGGCTATGGCGGTGGGGGGTCGTCGGGATTTTGAAGATGAGAAAGCGTAATGGAGAAGAGTCAGATCCCGCCTATTTATATAGGCGGGCAGTTCGGTTCGGGTAAAGCAGGATCCGCGCATTTGTTCTCAAAGTTGGGCCACACAAACCGATTAAACATAAAAAATTTGGGCTAAATTAAAAGATTAACTAAATAAACTAGAATAAAAATTAAAAATGGGCCCAATAAAAATATTTTTGAGTTTTTGGTTTAAATAAATGTAAGAGAGAAACAAAATCTTTTTGAGTTTTTCATTTTGGAAAATAATTTTCTAAGACACAAATAAAAATAAATAAGAGACTATTTGATTTTTCAATTAGACTACCAAGTAAAATTAGCAAAAAATAAACCAAGTCCTAAAATTTTTTTGTGTTTTTCTTTTAGACTATCCTAAGATAAAAAAAACTTTAACTAAGACATAAAAGTAAAATCTTTTTGAGTTTTTCACAATTTATGACAAGTAAAAATACAAGATAAAACATAAAATCTTTTTGTGTTTTTTCAGAGAAATTACCTAAGAAAAATAAATTGAAGTTAAGAATAAAATACGAGTAAATAATATAAACTAAACTAATGTAAACTATACATCCTGATTTTACTCCCCATCAATTAAATAATTATCCTATTAGATCGAACCGTAAAACCTTTTTACCCTTCGAAATACAGAACAACCTGGATTGAATTAGCTTCCCTGTGAAGACCACCCCTTACGGGGCAGTTGCACGAGTCTAGGTCCCACATCATGCAACACGATATCAATCATAACTAAGATAGAGTAATTATATTGCGGAATTGAAATTACAAGTACAAACTTATTAGGATTAAGTTTAATACATTTTTAGTGATGATTACAGATTTCAAATTAAACTTATAAAGGGCACAAGTCTAATCTAATTCATGTCATCATACAATCCAGATAAATCTACCCAAACCACCACATTGTCATCTTCCAATCAGTACCAAAAGGGTTTGCTGAGTAGAGGTCTATGAAAACTTCTGTCGTGATCTTGTATGACCTAAGAACTAGGTCCAGCAGGTGACTTTCCTTTATCTTTTCCTGTAAAAATTGTAAAGTAGCAACTGTAAGCAATGCTTAGTGAGATTATAGATTTTCATATTTCACACATTATCAAGCGGATCATGGGTCTAGCGTGATATATCTTGACTGCCGCTACAGCCGCTCATGATTGAGACATAGTAGTCATAGAGTCGGATGATGTTCAAGCCACGCTGACGCTTAAATCGTGGGGATCAGCCACATACTAGGCTAGCTACCAGTAAATCAACATGGAGGAACATCGGAGGGTCATTACCAAGTTCAATAAGACTGGTGAAATAGCATGGTCTAGAACAATAGACCGACAAGGCTAATCAAGCTGAATCAATATGTCAAATGTCTGAGCAATAATGAAAGCTTAAGTCATCAAAGTCATGATAGCAATAAATCTCATAGCAGTATCTGAAATGAACTGTAATGCAATGTCATGTGAAATGATAATCAAATAGCTATCATGATACACTGGGCATCACCGAACCATAGTGAGCACAGGTCTCAATTCAGCTGATCATATATGAATGTAAAGTAATCTATCATCAACAATATGTCTCAACCGGAAATCTCGCATGAAATGCTGAATATCTATAACTCACCGTTTGGGGTCTTTATCAAGTAGATATAAAATCCACCACCTAAGTTATCTCAGGATTTATCTTTAAATCTTTTGTCAATCTGATCTTCTGTCAATTCTTTTCAATTCTGTGACCCGCTTTCAATATCTTTAAGTCTTTAAATCAATGTTAAGATATTAACTGAACCTGTCCAGAATCATATCAATCAATGTCATCAGCTTTTAGCTTTAAAGTCTTTATTTTTATCTGATTCTGATAACTGATAATTCATTAATCATTTTGCATTTTCTTTAACCCTTTGTAATCTTAATGAGATATAAATATTAATATATCTCATATTACTTTAATCAATCTTTCCTCATAATCTATGGATATTATAATTATAAAATATCATTTATTTATGATTTAAAGTATTCAAAATAAAATATTCAAATTCGGATCCCCCGGGTCGGATCACCAGTTTCGGATCATCCGGATTGGTTGTCCGAATTCGGACTAATCCGGATCAGTCATCCGCATTCGGACCGAATGGCCAACCCGAATTAGTACCAACCGAAGTGTGTCATCCGAATTAGGACATGCGGACCGAATTAGGATCAACCGAATTACTTAGGAACCGAAGCATAGATCCGAATTAACATTACATCCGAAATATAGGGTCCGAAATGGGGCACCATCCGAATTGGGCATTTCATCCGAATTCAGACTCAAGACTTAGAAATTTTCCCAGATTTGTTCTTGGTGTTCTTCATTTGTTCATACGGATTTTTATCAAATTTCACTAAACCCATTTATAATTAACATGCAATGTATTATATTGATATATTATCATTTTTGGGTTGTTTTTATACATTTTTCCTTATCATAACATCATTAATTTACCCAAGATCATCCAAAATAAGTCATTTTTTTGTCAAGAACATAATTTCATCATAAATTCTGATTTTTACTTAATTTGGATGATCTAACCCACGAATTTTAAATCTGTTACATCTATTAACTTAAATTCATCATAATCTACAAAAATCTTAAACATGCAACATCATTTTTCATGTTTTAAATCTCTTGGTTTCGGCTTTACACAAAACCGAACCAAACATACATATATTTTGAAATTTAAAGTAATTATTACCTCAAAATCTTGTAGATTATTGTTGATTGATGTTCCTTGTAACTCCTCCTTGAATAAATTCTTCAATTAATGGAAATTTATGAGCTTGATTGATGATGAAGATGATATTGCCGTATGATGTTAGAGAGAGAAAAGAGATATTAAGTTTTTGGTGTTAATGATCATAAATGATCATTTTTCTTGTTCTTATTTCTAAATTTTTGGATTTTGGTAACTTTAACCCCTCTACTTTGTATTTTACATCTTTTAAAAATTTTGATCATCTTTAATACTTTATATCATAAATATAATGTAATTACATAATCTCAAATAATGTAATAAAATTACATTATTAGATCAAAATACAGAAATTAAAACCGGCCCAAAAGTTAGGTTGTTACATTCCCACTCAAGTTTATACAATTTACATAGCAACTTTCAAGATCATTAATCATTAAAAATATACATAGATAAAGAAATATTGAATAGAATTTCGTGACGCGACCTTTAAATTTAAACAACAGATATTTTCTAAATAAAGGAATTTCAAACAATGACTTGTTTGAAATAGAATTATGTAGACAATATCTGGAATTTAACTAGAAGGTGGATTCAACATGCCGATTTGAAATACTAAGAACTGAAAACGAGGTTCGTCTAAAGACTTAGTAAAAATATCAGCAAGGTGAAATTCTGTGCCTACAAAATATAATTCAATTGTTCCTTTTTCTACGTGATCTTTAATGAAATAATACCTGATGTCTATGTGTTTTGTTCGTGAGTGCTGCACGGGATTGCAAGAGATGACAATTGCGCTTCTGGAATCACAATATATTGGTATGTTGGTGAGTGAAAAACCATAATCACGTAACTGTGTTCTCATCCACAGCACTTGAGAGCAACAGCTTGCAGCTGCCACATACTCAGCTTCGGCTGTGGATGTGGAGACACAGTTCTGCTTTTTGGAAGACCAACCCACCGGTCTGTCACCCAAAACTTGTATTCCGCCTGAAGTGCTTTTCCTATCGACTCTACAACCTGCAAAATCAGCATCTAAAAACGCAGTAAGATTGAAATTGGTTCCCTTTGGATACCATAGACCAAGATCGGGTGTACCCTTAAGATAACAAAAAATGCGTTTTACCGCAGTTAGGTGTGATTCTTTTGGGTCGGCCTGAAAATGAGCACAAAGACATGTCGAAAACATTATATCTGGTCTAGTAGTTGTAAGATAGAGTAAAGAACCAATCATCCCTCTATAAGTTGTGTTGTCGACACTTTTCTCATCAGGATCAGTGTCTAACTTACAGTTTTAAGCCATGGGAGTTGTGATACCCGTGCAAGAGTCTAACTTACACTTCTTGAGAATGTCAAGAGTATATTTTGACGGGTTCACAAATATCCCATCTTCAAGTTGTTTGACTTGTAATCCGAGGAAAAAGTTCATTTCCCCCATCATACTCATCTCAAACCTGGACTCCTTGGGATGAGAAATTTTTACAAAAATTACGGTCAGTAGATCCAAAAATTTAATATCATCGACATATATTTGGACTAGCATTATGTGCTGGACTTCCCTTTTAGTGAACAATGTTGTGTCCACCACACCTTTGCTGAAACCAGCAGAGATAAGAAAATTTGAAAGACAATCATACCATGCGCGAGGTGCTTGTTTAAAACCATAGAGGGCTTTATCTAGCACATAAACATGATCTAGTTTATGTGCATCAATAAATCCTTGTGGTTGTTCAACTTACACCTCTTCGACCTTCGTAGAGTTTACCATTCAGGAAGGCAGTCTTGACGTCCATTGGTACACCTTGAAATCTTTGTGTGCCGCGTACGCCAAGAAGATTCTGATTGCTTCAATCCGTGCAACTGGAGCGAAGGTCTCGTCATAATCTATTCCTTCTTACTGTCGGTAGCCTTTGGCGACTAGTCTTGCTTTATTTCTCACCATGATGCCGTTTTCGTCTCGTTTATTCTTAAAGATCCACTTTGTTCTGATTATGGTTCGGTCCTTTGGTTTGGGAACTAACCGCCATACTCTGAGCTGTTCGAATTGATTGAGCTCTTCTTGCATTGCTACAATCCAGTCTGGGTCTTTCAAGGCTTCATCCACACAAGCAGGCTCTATCATGTTAAGGAATGACGCAAAGAGACATTCATTAGCAGATGTCCTTTGAGTTTGGACCCCGGTAGAAATATCACCAATAATTTGTTCGATTGGGTGACTCCAGGTCCATTCATCTCGTGTGGAAGGGGTGAGCATGATGGAATCTCAGTGGTGAGTGTGAGGATGGATGAAGAGTTGTGGTCGATGGTTTCAAGTGAAGGCACCACTGGTTTCGGTTCAGGTTCTGCTTGATCTTCTAGAGGGATAATGTTTGGAACTATGTGTGAGGGTATCACTGGATTGGATTCAACTGGTGGTGTGTCTGTGGATGAGGTGGAAGGTGAAGATGATGAAGTGGAAGATGTATGTATTGATGTAAGGATTGGTGGATCTGATGGTGTTGGTTGAGCAGTTGAATCGTTGGAGAATGTGTTAACTATAGAAGAAGAAACAGGAGAAGGATTAGTACTAAAACCAAAAAATTCTACATAAAAATGATCAAATAAGTTAACTAAGTCATAAAAAGAAAAAGAAGAAGATTGGGATAAGTCTCTAGGCATAGGTGTAATGTGTGGTCTTGATTGATCAACTTCCGGAGCCAGTTCAGCCATTTCATCGAATGTGACATGCACACTCTCATTGACTGTCCTGGTGTGAGTGTTGAATGCGCGATATGCCTTCGAATTGGTTAAGTATCCAATAAAGATCATTTCATCTGCTTTCTCGTTGAACTTCCTGAGGTTGTCCTTGTCATTCAGCACCTGCAACCAAACACTCGTAAGTACTTGATATAAGGAACTTTATTTAAAAAGAGTTGATATGGAGTTTTAGTGAAACACTTATGGATTATGGAGCGATTTTGTGTGTAGCAGGCTGTTGACACGGCTTCGGCCCACAAGAATGGAGGTAGCTTTGAGTAGGTCAACATTGTGTGTGCGGCTTCCACGAGAGTACGATTACGCCTCTCAACAATTCCATTTTGTTGAGGTGTTCTAGCAGATGGAAACTGATGGTGAATACCTTTGGATCGAAGAAAACTCTCAACTACCGAGTTCTTGAATTCCGTGCCGTTGTCGGATCGGATTGATTATACAGATTACTGATGTTGGGTTTCGACACTCTTGATAAAGTCAATTATTTCTTGAGCTATCTCATCCTTGGATCGCAAGAATTTAACCCATGTGTATCGTGAACAGTCGTCAACGATAACCAACACATAACGCATCCCGTTTATGCTTTGCGTTCGCATGGGACCACATAAATCCATATGAAGTAACTCCAACACTCTTTTTGATGATGGTTTGGGTTTTAGCTTGTGAGATGATCTTTTCATCTTTCCTTTCTCACACGCTCCACACAGATGGTCCTTTTCATAGTGAAATTCTGGGAGTCCTTTAACTAGTTGTTTCGAAGCCAGCTTGTTTATATTCTCAATATTCAGATGGGATAACCTTCGGTGCCATAACCAAGAGTCTTTTGATAATAGGTAGACGCTATCCTTGACCATAAGCTTAGCTACGTCTATGGTGTACATGTTTGAGTTGCGGGAACCAGTTAAAATCTCTTTTCCATCACAGCTCTTAACACTACAGTTCTTAGCCCTAAATGTGACCTCTAGCCCTTTGTCACAGAGTTGTTCTATGCTAATAGGTTGTGTGACAATCCCTCAACATAGTCAACATCCTTGATGACTAGATTATTTAAGACTAAATCCTCGTATCCTTTGATTTGAGCATGATTGTTGTTTCCGAACTCGACTATCCCACAATACTTATCTACAATGTTAGACAACAACTCTCTTCTCCCAGTCATGTGTTTTGAGCAACCCGAATCCATTTACCATATGGATTTTTCCTGTAAAGAAATATTTGATACTATGAATTTTCTTGAGCATATGAGACAAATCCATTTGTAGTTAACATGCAAACCGTGTTCTGAACCGAATTGTTCAGATGACATGAAGTGTTTAGACCGGGTTCTGAGCTGAGTGCACATAAGCCAAACATGTCGGTTTAAGCACACAATTGTACATTAACCAACAAGCAGAAGAACGGGTCCTAGTCTGAGTTAACTAGAAGCCAATTCATTAAAGTGAGGGTCTTGATCTGAAGTAACCAAGAACCATCTGTATTAAAATCACACAACTTTGGGTACCCATCTTAGGATGGGTCCTTTTTGGTTAGGTGTTATAGGTGTATATGGAACATTTACAGTCTTAGGAACCCATATTGCAGTTTTGTGTGGACTATATGCAGAGCCTTTTGGAATCCATTTTTGTTTGGACCCAACCGGCTTTGGAACCTTAGGCGATGAAAATGCATTTGGTTTTGGTTTTCTTGAAACTTGTTTTACATTTTCTTTTGGTTTAGGCTTCGGAAAAATACAAGTATCAAGTTTTCTTGTGGCCAATGATGCATTATTTTTTATTTTCCCTTTACGAATTCGTTGCAGGATAAGGCACGAATTTATTCATTTCAGGCACTTGATGTCTAAAACTAGTTGGACATAAAGTAAACAAATCCCCAAAAGAAAACTTCAAACAAGAAACAGAATTTGTTACAGCATCACAAACATTGTTTTCAGAGATTACATTCATCATATCTCTAAAAACAAAAATCACTTGGCATTTTAGCCTTCTTCACAAAAAAAAATCTTGAAAAATCTTGCATGGTAGTTTTTGAAACTCTTCTCACATGATCTGTAGGAACAAAACGATGAAAGTCAGTACGTTTGGAAGACTTAGGCTTAGAGAAATTTCATTGGTGAGTGGGTTTCTTGGAAGACTTAGATTGACTCTTAGTATTCTTTGAAACCTCAGCTTTTGAAGATTTTTGAACACTCACCTTCAAAAATGACAAAAGGAACTTCAATCTTACCTTTATCTTTGTCGGATGATGTAAGTGGGACTTTGGTAGAATGAGAAACTTTTGAATCTTTTAAGTGAGAAATGAATCTTTCTGAAACTGTGTCAAACTTTTCTTTGTAAATGGTTAATTCTACATTTTGTTCAAAACTTTGTCTTATCAATTTTTCCTCGCTCTTGAGAAGAGCTTCTTGATAACCAAGAGCTTTCTTTCAAGCTGTCCTTAAGTCCTTTTCTAAAACGTTTATTTTGTGTTGAAGAACTTTTGTAGGAATGTAAGGATGAGGGATTGGTTTGACTGGTTCGGCATTCATTTCAGCTGATGAGTAGCTAGACAGGAAGTCTTCCTCTAGAGTAGGTACTTTATAAGGATAACTCTCATTTAGCTCATCATATTTAAATGAAATTTTCTCTTCTTCAATCAACTAGGGTTTTTATTCGTGAGTACAAACCTATTCTCTCTTCTTCAATCATTTTTATTTATCCATATTGTCTAAGTTTTCCATACTTACGAACTCTAAGAGTTTTGAAATAACAGACATTTCAGACTTCAAGGAACTCTTTTCCTCAGTGATTGTATCAACACAACACTTAAGGTAAATGTTCCAATCATCAGCATCTACTTTTTCAATTAAAAGTCTCTTTAACAACTCATGCTCGTTTAGCCAATTCTTTTTACATTTTTCAGATGTTTCTTTTAAAGATTGGGCTAGATGTTCAGCCTTGACACACTTTTCTGTTTCAGCATTATACATCGCTTCTAGTTCAAGTATTTTTTTTATGCAATTTACATTCATTTTGTACGGATATATTATTTACAGACATACGAACGTAAAAGTAATGTACCTCATTTGTCTCTGAATCTGACGTAGAGCACTCTAAGTCACCGAACTTGGCCATCGGACAGGCTGTAGGATCTTTCATTTTCTCCCCTTCCACAGTCGTGTGTGATTCGGAATCGGAAGTAGTTTCATAATCAGCCAGTCCAACTCTGTCAACCATATAACAGTTTCTGCCCATATCATCTTCCTCATCAGATTCTTCATCAACCCAGTAGTCTTCTTGTGCTACCAGGGCCATTGCATCAGATCTCTTTTTTAGGGCCTCAAGCTTCCTCTCATAATATCCTATATCACGCTCGAATTGGTCGTTGCACTCTCGAGGAAAGTGAGCCGGCTTCCCACATTTATAGCAAAGTCATTCATCAGCTGCCTGAGGCTCATCAGCTCTAGGCCTGTCCTCACTTCATTCAACTGGCCTTTTGCCAGCTCAGCGGGGTTTCCGGCTATCATCACGACGATTATACTCCTGCCTATCATCTTGTCTATCGTCACGCCTTTCATGGCGGCGATCATCTCGATAATCCCTTCGATCATCACGTCTATCTCACCTATCATCTCGTCTGTCTCTCCTGTCATCATATCGTCTGTCATCTCGATCATTTCTCCTCCAGTCATCACGGGACCTATCATCCCTATCATCTCTTCGATCATCTCTCCTCTCATCTCTTTTGTCTTTAGGATACCTCCGAGGGCCAGTGTCATAACGAAGTTGGTTGTTCGTCTTGTTTTGAATAAATCGTCTCTGTTGAAGACGATTCGACCACAAGGCGATTTGTTCTTGTATGGTTTCCTCTTCATCATCAATCGGCTCATTCATTGGTGGCGGTGCATATTTGTATTGAGAGGATGAGGCACCTTGACTGTAGTAGGGCACGGGAGATGGGTTTGGTAGTGGTTCAGTGGAGTATGTCTTATTGGAGAGTAAGGCTAAAGAGTCTGTGGGTTTGGTGTTTGGGTTTACAATCAACAGCAGAGATGCCAGTGTGTTTGCCATCTGTTTTTGAGCATCGACATCGCCCTGATATTTCTTTAATTCCTTGAACACCACATTTATAGAGACATTTGGGATGTCCAGAACTCTTTTGGTGGCTCTACTTGCTATTTGCCATTCTGGAGCTAATGAAGATAGGAACTGGATGTTGATGTCATCTTTGTCCTTTTGGATGTGCAGTTTATTCAGCTCATTGAGAACAGCGCAGAACCTTGTAAAGGTACTCTGTAAATATTCTCCATCCTTAGCTCTGAATTCTGTGAATTTGGCCTTGCTTCCTTAATTTTGGCCGTATCATCTAAGTCTGCCCCCAAGCATTTGCATCTCTAGCTCGTCCCACATTTCTTTGGCTGACAGTTTGCTGTCAACCCCAACTAGGATATCAGTGGGAAGGGCTTGATAAATGAGATACTCCGCCCTTTTATCGGTTGTTTGTCTGAACCCTTTCTGCTTCATTTGCAGGTTCACGAACTGTCCGTGATGCTGGGACAGGAGGAGTTGCATCTGGCAATGCAGGACATTCTCGGTAAAACACAGCAGGTCCTTCACTTATAGATTGGATCAATAGATTCCCCATGGGATGCATGCTAATGAACTTTAGGAGCCGCTTCTTCCAATGCTCATACTCATCCGGATAGCAACTGGTGGTCTGTTCTCTGATCCAAGAACAAGAGCTTCGCGAGACATGATGTTTTGATAAGGAAGTGGAAACTGATATTTCGGTTCAAGTAACCGAAATTCGGATGGATTGTAACAGAAACTTGGATGGTCCGAATTCGGCTGAGGAACAGTAACTCGAGTGGTATGAACTCGGATGAGGTACAAAACCTAGGATGGTCCGAATTCTAGTGATGACCAGAAACTCGGATGGAAGGTACTCGGATGAACAGTAACTCAGATGGATAACAGTATCTCGGATGGTTCAATTCAAAGTGAACAGTGAAATTATGATGATCCGAATTCTGTTGATGATCCGAATTTCAGATGATCCGAGTTGAATTTGAAAAAATTTAAAAATGATGAACAAGTAATTTTAGAGACCCGAAAAATGTTTTAATGGAATTTCGGATGATCCGAATTTCAGATGGGATCCGAAATTTGGTCCGAGATAGGTTGAAACTTGATGCGAGTTTAACCGAGATGGGATCCGAGTTGGTCCGAAATTGAAATGGTTAACTAAATTCTAGATTTTTAGAATTAACAATAATGCGATATAAAGACTCGAAATAATTTCTAAATGTTTTGTTTGAATTTAGAACAAGTTTTGTGTAAAACAAGTATCCAAAAACACTTAAAAACATGAATTTTTAAGCAAAATCGAGAATAATACCAAGAAAAATCCGATTAACAATTTCAATACTAAAACAATAAAAACTTGTAATGATTGAACAAGAAATGCTCGAAATCAGTAGAAGATTTATTGCTTATAATTATGGAATAGCACACTACGCAAAAAAACAGAATATTAAGACGAGATAAGCGAAAAACCGTGGAATTTTTTGAAGAACACGAATAACACTGATGATAATCAGTTTAAATCCTCTTCCGTGGCTTTGATGTCAATTGTAGAATCGTCCCAATGATAATATCAGCACACAATAATTATCAATCTCAATAATCACACAATAAGAATGAAGAAACACTCGATTAAAGTTCACGAATATTGAGAGAAAAGAAGATGAAAACGGCAGGCTTAAATTGCTTTTTGGAATAAGACAAACTTGTGGGAAACCCTCATTAAATATTAAATCTAACTTTGAGAGATTTACATTCTACACCCCTCAACTTCTAAATGCAATAAATAAATTACAAACGAAATAAATTACTTGGAAACAAATTAAGTGAAAATAAATTAAAGTAACTATTACAAAATAAAACTCCACAATATCGAAATTTATAATCTAACAGAACGAACTTAATATTTGAAAACAAAAGAAGAATAAATAAAAAAGAAAACTAACCGGTGATAATCTAGGAGAAAATGAGAATGTTTTAAGTTGACAAATGGATTATTTGCAACCCCTACTATTTATAACCTTTGATAATCATTTATTTATATTGTAACCTATGTATTAAATAACAATTAGTTATAGATAACCAAGGGTCATGAAACGGTAATGAAATTAAACAAAAAATTTAAAAGTTAAAATATACATACTTTTTGGGTTAAAAGAATTGCTTATTTTCATGAAATAAATGGTATTATATATCTATTAAATTAACACTATTTAATTATTTAGATTATGTGTAATTAATTCTTTTTAGTATTTATTAAGTATTTTATTAACATATACATATGTTTTTTTATTTTGGTATCGTATATTGGATCAAGATGGTTGCTATTAAATTCAATATCACCAAAATTAAGAATATTGGATAAATTCATAAACTAAAACGTAGGGAAAAAAATTTATGATTACGATTATTTATAAAATAACTTAATCATATAAAAATTATCACATGTATTCAACTTATAAACGAATAATCATTTTATGTAAAAATAATCTAAAAACAATTTTAATTACCAAATTAAAATAAAATAATTATAATATTGTTTTTTATAAAATGATATAATTTTAACAATAAATCTAGAGATTTAACTTATACAAAAAAATTGATTGCCAACATTTGTTAAAGCTAGGACTCATTTTTTTGTATAAAAGAAAAATATTGTTATTATTTATTAAAAGAAAAATAAAGTTAGATAAACTAATTAGTAGTACATTAAAGATTAACTAAGAAAGTGTTTGCAAACACACTCTAAATAATATTATCTATTAAAAAGCTTTATAGGAAAAAAAGTAATTAATATTCTTATTTATTACATAGGACTCAACTTTATTTATATATATATATATATATATATATATATATATATATATATATATATATATATATATATATATATATATATTAAAAAGCTTTATAGGAAAAAAAGTAATTAATATTCTTATTTATTACATAGGACTCAAATTTATATATATATATATATATATATATATATATATATATATATATATATATATATATATATATATATATATATATATATATATATATATATATATAGATGTGGGTTCAGTGGAGAACCTTCATGCATCGAAGAACCTTGAAAAACCTCCATGCACCACCACAAATGCATCACAATTCCCCCGTAATGCATCATTATTTCCAAGTGATGCATCAAATTCTCAAGTGATGCATCGATTTTTACATTATTTCCAGTTGATGTATCAAATTCTCGCGTGATACATCGATTTCTACGTGATGCATTTCAGTTTTTCTAGCAATGCATTGTGGTTCTCCAAGGTTCTTCGATGCATAAGGTTCTCCATTGAACCCACCCCTATATATATATATATATATATATAGTGAAATGTAGTTTCTACCAATTCAATCAACTAGATGCAATTAATAAGAACAATAAATGTAATCAATACTAACCGAATGATTTGATTGAAGAACTTGATGATTACAATATGATGAACTGGAATATTCTCTTCGCACAGTGCTGATCTCTAAATTGAATACGTACAAAAATGATCTCTGACAGATCTCCCTAATTCTAGAAAGTCAACATGACTATTTATACAAAATTACAAACTATAAGGAAATTACACATTAAGTCCCTAGACTTTGATATTTCATCAACTAAAACATATTCCAACAATCTCCCCCTTTGATGAAAGTAGCAAAGTCTTCAAGTTGACAAGCCCAGCTTCTGTTCAAATCTTCTAATACTTTTCCGATCTGACAGCCTCCATTCAATTTTAGAAATAAACTCGACCATGAGTTTTCGATCGTTAACTGATAAAGCTCCTTTCTTTGTCTCCCTCTTTTGATCTGCTGCCAGCTTGCCTTTCAGACCATTCAACACTTTAATCAACGTTCCATCAGAAAACTTGTTCAGTTCAACACTTCTCATAGCTCTCAATCTTTTATTTCTATCTTTGTACATGACAGCTGGATGCTTCACCATTATAACTTGAAACTCTTTAAGTTCACCAGCAAATTTAATATCTCTGTGAGGTGCAGTCATGTTTATCTTCCTCATGCCTCTCTCAACTCCAATCTGTAGATCTTGCACTGACATTAATACCAGTTTGGTATGCATAAAATGAAACAATGTCTTCAGCGCAAATCTACAATATTCATTCCTTTTGTTCCTGCACAGTTCGTCAAAAAGATCTTCAATATCGACCAAGTGCATGTTGAACATGTCAGCTTCTGTGAATACATAAGTGTTTCCATCTGATCTTGTGACTGTAAATCTCGGATAGAAAACCTTAACAAATCTTTCTTTTTCAATCTTCACAAGGTCAACAATTCTGAATTCACTTTTAACCTTCTCAACCTCCTGTGTTTTGTTTCTCAGAAAGCTGGCATAGTTAACCAGATTGGGCATGTTAGGCTCTAGTACTTTAAACAACTTGTGGAATGAACAGGGAGCTTGCTTTTTGCAAAAGATCCGTTTCTCCAGAATATCTTCAATATACGGCATCTTGTTCCTTTTTCTGATAAACTCAGCAGATCTGTTCTCTGGAGGTTCAAACTTTTTCATCTTCTTCTTACTTATCTCATCCTGATTCAACAAAGTTAACATATCTTGAATTTCCCTCTGGACCACTTGTTGTGCTTGAAATCTAAGTCTGTGTTGTTTCTCAGATTCGTCAGCTAGCACATACTCGTTGAAAAATCTATCCATAACTTCAACTTCATTCAACACAACCGTTTCTTGAGCCATACTGCTCTCACCATGAAATTCTTCAAACTCTTCTTTAACTTGTACAACAATCTCAGGCTTTTCAACCGTTGGAGTTGATTCAACATCCTTCATAATTTCTTCAACTAATACTTCCTCTTCCTCAATTCTTTCAGCTCTAAAATCTACATCAGTCAAAGTAATTATGTCATCATCTTCCGATACTTCAATATACTCCTCTCTTTCTTCTCCTATCTCTTGAATACTTAGCTCTTTATCTTTCTCTTGAACGTCTTCTTCTGAATCAATATACTCAATAAACTGATAAATATCGGACTGAGTGTTCAAAGGAACTGGAACATCTTCATAAAGAATCAATCCCAGCTCTCTTTGTTCACCAGCTGACTGTTTAGATCCTTCGGCTTCTTTCCCTTGAGTTTCTGGCTCCTTCTCTTGATATGTCAGCATTAAAATCCCCGGCGTCGGTTGATCAAGCTTTCTCCTCTTCTCCCCCTCATGAGGAGCATCATCGGAGTCTTCGTCATGCTCATCATGTTTCCTCTTTGATGAGGAAGCTTGAGCCTTGCAGGTCTCTTCCACTGCAGCTACTCGTTCTGAAAGATTACCCAACGCAGTTACCACAGTATTTTCCAGGCTGATCATACGTTCTCTCATCTCGTCAAATTGATCAAAAACAAAATCCTTCAACTCTTCTATAGCTTGCTTTGAGTCAGTTTGCTTGACAGACTCCTCTGCAACATCTTTTCCCTTTAAAAATTTCTGAATATTTGTCATTTGAGCCATTACTTCCGCTAACTGATTAGAGACATGCAAATTGACACCAGATACAGCTGCATTCAGTGCACTTGTCAAAGTTGACTCTGTAACAAAAGGGGATAAACTCACCACTGGGTCACGTAGACTTCCAGTTGACACAACAGTCGAACTTGTAAAAAGAACTTCTGTGTGGCCAGTGCTCAGAGTTGGTATTGGCGTTTCTCTGACTGGACTTCCACCCTCTTCAAGTGACGGAGCAACAAATGCTTCCGTTACTAAGGGTGTTCCGGTGGGAACACTAAGTTCAGCCACATTTACTTCAACGAATGAAGTTGACTCAAGTGTCCTAAAGTGTATAGGATCTAGACTTTGTGATTCAAATGAAAGCGTACGCACGGGCAGTTGTGCACTTGTTTCAATATCCATCAAGTCCAATTGACTTTCGGATAGATCATGTGTTTCATCCCGGTGATCAAATGAAACAATCTCCTGTTGAGAGGAGATTGAGTGGATAGGAAGGTGTGCAGTCGTCAGTGGGATACTGACTTGTTCAATGCTAACTCTCATAGGAGAGCTAACAGCAGATGTAGCTATGTCCCGGCTTTCTGGGCTTAGGACCTCCCTCACACTCTGTTCAGCTATCTGTACTATATCGACCATCAAACCTCCTCCCTCATGATGATCACCTCCATCATCATCATTATCATCATCATCATCAGCTCCTTCTCCCTCTTCTTCTTGAATATCAGATAATGTCCTCTCAGAATCTGACTTTGTTGCTTCTTCCTCACCACCCCTCACACTTCCTACTCCCTCACTCACAGACTGGGCAACCTGAACTTCAGCCCCTTGCTGAGGTTCCTCAATCCTTAAAGCTCCTGGGCTAAGAGAACCCGGTTCTTGGGTCTCTATCGGAGCATGATCTATTCGATACAATTTCACATTTTCACTCTCTTGATCAGCATATTTGAGTAATGACTCTGGGATTGGCATTATGTTGGCATTCGGAGAGTCTGGCACTTCATGTAAACTCATCATAACATAGTCTGGGCATCTTTGAGAATTACCTCTCTTTGGAATATTTTCATTAGCCCTTAAGATCCCTCGGATTAGAATTTGAATAAATCTTTGAAGTGGAACGAATTTCCTTGCTCTGTTTGTGGTTTTAGCAAGTACAATCTCCTTTAGATCTTCCCAGATACACTGAGCAAAGTCATAGTGTTTGTTGAATGCGATCCCATGAAATATTCTCAGGCAATGGATGCTGCATCGGTCAATCCCAGTATGCTTTGAAGTCATGCAACGATTAATGATACCAAACAGTGTGTACCATTCGCCATTTAATCCATTTCTGTGAAATTTGGAGCTCTTCGGAAGTGGCTTTGAATAGCCTAGACAAATCAAATCATGGACAAGCTCTTCATCAGAAACAAAATCCTCAAAATCTGCTAACTCTGGAAAGTTCACAGTGTCTATTCGGCGTGGAAGAAATAAATTGTGACGTAGCCTTGCAAGAGTGATCTTCGTCTTGAATTGATCAATCGTCACTTTGAAATGGTGATTACCATCCGCAGGAACAAATTTGACAGTATGCCAAAATTGTTGTAAGTACACTTGTGGAATAGACGGCTTATACTGAAGCAGATAACCAAGAGGATGGCCTTTTAGAATGTCCACAATGATCGGATGGCTTACTTTTATAACTTTGGGATCTAAACGGTGGTTATTGTCCCTGAAAGGAAGACAATGTTTTGGCTTGACAAGCTGATTATCAGGAATAATTTGGGTTTGTGAAGAACGGGCTACAGAGGTTGATCTGACTGGGGTAGAGACGAGGGTATGATTTGATGATGATTGAGCATCAGAGGAATTAGAATTTTGGGATTGTACAGGAGATGCCATTTGAATACCTGTAAAAATAAAGTTCATGTTAGACTTACCAAGTACACAAAGGACAACCTTCAAAATGTAGAAAAACTTGTAACATTTTATCAGAAATTGCAAAAACTTGTGAGTTTCTGTTTAAAGCATCGGGATTCCTGACAATAATTGAAAATTATTGAGAGAATTCCAAAGTCAATCGTTTAGAGACCAATGTTAGAAAAACACAAATTTATAACAATTTCTTAAAAAAAATGTGACATTTTTTCTTAAAACTTTAAAATACTACACTTAGAAAAATTTTCTGATGAAACTCGAATGAAACTACACGATTCTCGAATGACTCTTTAACAACCTCGGGTGACACATGAAACAACTCGAATAAGTCTACACCCAACTCGAATAATGTATTCATGAAACTCGAATAATACTCTGTAAAACTCGAATGAAGAGTCTATGAAACTCGAATAATACTCTGTAAAACTCGAATGAAGAGTCTATGAAACTCGAATAATACTCTGTAAAACTCGAATGAAGAGTCTATGAAACTCAAATCAGTCTATATACAACTCGAATGAAGTTTGACTCAACTCGAATGAGTCTTGAAGTT
>JAANYP010000657.1:555322-568306 GCA_020465985.1 Centrapalus pauciflorus | reverse complement strand
GGCAAACCATCTTTTGATAAAACAAAAGTGGAATGCTATAAATGCCATAAGCTTGGTCACTTTGCCAGAGAATGTAGATCTCAAGGTCAACAGCCATCAAGGACTTCACAGCCCATCCAAGCTTCCTCATCAACAGCACTTGTCTCTCAAGAAGACAATGTGTTTGACTGGAGTGATCAGACAGAGGAAGAATTCCAAAATCAAGCACTGATGGCAGAAACCTCAAATGTCTCCTCAACTGAACTACCATCTGAGGTAAATTCTAAACTCTGCTCTCAATCATGCAAAAATATAGTTAAAAAGTACAGAGATCATAATGAGAGCATGTGCAAAACTCTAGCTAAGATGGAAGAAAGGAGATATGAATATATGCAAGCCATAGAAGATCTGGAAAAACAGATCAATGACTATAAGGATAATGAGCTTCAAATGGGGTATGATAGAAACTATCATGAATGGGAGAAAAAGGAACTCAATAAGAAAATAGAATCTTTGAATAAAAAGGTAGAAGAAACTGAACAGAAGGAGTTAGAGGCTAATGAGAAACTGAAATCTGTTAACATAGATTTAGGTAACTTCAAGTTAGCAAATCAAAAGCTAGAACACCTAATGGAAGTTCAATTCAAAGATAGAGTCAAATCTCAGGTCAATCCTAAAGAAGGAATAGGATACAGAGCTACTCCACCTCCATATAATAACAAGTACATTCATCCAATGAGTAAAGTTGCTGATAGACTTGTCAATGAACCATTAGATGAGTCTATGACTATTGTAGATCCTATCCTTGACAGCAGTCCTGAACCAAAGGAAGATAAGAGTCAAAATAGAGACTGTGACACAAAGAGTGCACCCATAGAAGTCAAAGTTCCCAGTAAGAAAGGAAAAGAGAAGATGAGTGAATGCAATGCTACTCCACAAGTTCCTGTACATTCTACCTGTAACACTGCATCTTCATCAAAAGGAACTAAAAAAGGTAAAACTGTTTCTATCTGCACATGCCAAAAGCATGGTGTTCAAAAGTTTCCTAAACAACAGCAGGTAAGAGGAAACCAGAGAAACAAGAACCAGAAATTGACAGAAAAGTCTGGTGTTCCAATTCAAACTGTCAAAAGATGCTATCACTGTGGAAGGAAGAATCACTTAGCTAAGGATTGTTTTTACAAACCAGCTGTTGCAAAACAGCCTGTGCATCACACAAAATCAAATCCTAAACAGGCAAAGCCCTCAAAAGTGAAACCTTCCACAGCAGCTCCAAAGAGAGCAGTTGATCACAGATTCTCAAAAGTTAATAAAAAACAGTCCACACATCAAAAACAAGTTTTGGCAAAGCCTAAATCAAGTTTTAAACAAATATGGTGTGTCAAGGACAAATCTGTTGCTCAAACTGCTAATGCAAAAGATCAGACTGCTAAGTCAAAATCTGATGCTGGTAGTGCAAAAAGTGAAACTGTTAGCACTACTAACACAGCTCAAGCTGCTGGGCACCAAACTGGAGCTGCTAGTGAATCATCTGAGACTGTCAGAAGAAAAGATGATCAAAATAATTGGATACCTCATATCATCACTAAATACTCTCCAAAGACTCCATCAGTAGATCTCACCAAATACAAGAAGTCAAAAACAGTTTTTAGTTATGTCAATGTACAAGGCCAACCCAAAACCAATTTGGTTTGGGTTTACTCCACTACTAACTAAGCTGTTATTTGTGCAGGGCAACCACAGGTCTCCTCATAGGACAAGATGGCATCTGGACAGTGGATGCTCTAGGCACATGACAGGCAATTCTGAATGCTTGTCGAATTTCAAAGGATTTGATGGAGGTTTTGTTGCGTTTGGAGGCAACTCAAAAGGAGGTAAGGTTACAGGTAAAGGTACTGTAAATGCAGGCAACATGACATTCCATGATGTTTTGTATGTTGAACAGCTTAAGTACAATTTATTGAGTGTCTCTCAAATCTGTGACAAACAAAACATTGTTCTGTTCACAGATTCTGAGTGCATTGTTCTTTCAAAGGATTTCAAAATTCCTGAAAATCTTGTTTTACTTAGAACACCAAGAAAGGACAATGTTTACTGCCTAGACACAACTCTTTTGACTAAATCAAATACTTTAAGCTGTTTAATATCCAAAGCATCATCAAATGAGTCTGCTCTTTGGCATAGAAGGATGTGTCACATGAACTTCAAGTCCATGAATGATTTGGTTAAAAAAAATCTGGTAAGAGGTTTACCACAAAAGGAGTTCATTTGTGATGATCATTGTGTAGCATGCCTTAAAGGTAAGCAACATAAAACATCTCATAAGGCCAAAGAAGTAAATTCAATCTCATCTGTTCTTCAGCTGTTACATATGGATCTATTTGGTCCAACATCTGTTTTGAGTTTGAAAAAAAGGGCATACTGTTTAGTCATTGTTGATGATTTCACCAGATTTACTTGGGTTTACTTTCTTAGGTCCAAAGATGAAACTGCTGAGCTTGTTAAGTCTTTTATCCTTAAGATAGAAAACCAATCCAATTCCAAGGTTAAGGTGATAAGATCAGACAATGGAACTGAATTTAAAAATCAAATTCTAAACAGTTTCTGTGAGTCCAAAGGTATTGCTAGACAATATAGTGCACCAAGAACACCACAGCAAAATGGTGTAGCTGAAAGAAAGAATAGAACATTAATTGAGGCTGCTAGAACAATGTTAGCTGATTCTAATCTGCCTATGACTTTCTGGGCAGAAGCTGTTAATACAGCCTGTTATGTTCTAAATAGGGTTCAAGTAGTTCAATCACAAGGAAAAACTCCCTATGAGCTATTCCACAACAGAAGTCCCCTAATAGCTTTCTTCAAGCCTTTTGGATGCCCATGTACTATTCTTCACACTAAGACTCACTTAGGGAAGTTTGAGAGTAAGGCTGAAGAAGGATTTTTTGTAGGATACTCAATTCAAAGCAAAGCCTATAGAGTATACAACAGAGTGTCTAAAACAATTGAAGAAAGTGCCAATGTTGAATTTAATGAAAATACTGCTAACATCAAAGGCACTGGTCCTGATTGGTTATTTGATTTAGATTCTCTAACAAATTCTCTGAGCTTTGCTGAGTTTACTGCAGAAGCTGATGCATACAGG
The DNA here is from genome assembly GCA_020465985.1 of Centrapalus pauciflorus. Classification (NCBI taxonomy): domain Eukaryota; kingdom Viridiplantae; phylum Streptophyta; class Magnoliopsida; order Asterales; family Asteraceae; genus Centrapalus; species Centrapalus pauciflorus. The sequence continues at coordinate 565,185 of JAANYP010000657.1, read as the reverse complement.
GTTGAAGCTGCTAACACAAATTCTCATGCTGCCAATACAATTTCTCATGCTGTTGGCACAAAGTTTCAGACTGCTGCAGATTCAACAAGTTGGGATGACTTCACCACTCTACCACTTCTGTCATGTGATCCTCCAGGGGTCCTGAGCACTCAACATGATGCAAATCCAGACACTGAAGTGCCATTTCCAAGTCCTGACAGCACAGCTCAAACACAAAAGGAAACAGCTCCAGTTTCTAGGCTAGCAGTCCCAACAGCTTCTCAAGCTGTTAGCCTAGAAACTCAAACTGTTCCAGAAACTGAACCATTCACTGGTTCTGATGGAGATGACACAAACCTTGGAACATCCTTCCAAACAGAGAGAGAGCCCACACTAAGAGTTCATAAGTATCACCCTCTCAATCAAATACTGGGTGATCCAAGCACTCCTGTTCAAACAAGGAAGATGGTTCACAATGAGACTGCTGTTGCTGAACAAGCAGTTCCAGAATTCAGCCTAGCTGCTTTTGAACATGCCTGTTTCATGTCTCAACTAGAACCCAAAAAGGCATCAGAAGCACTAAAAGATTCATCCTGGATTGAAGCTATGCAAGAAGAGCTTTTACAGTTTAAAATTCAGAATGTATGGACTCTGGTGGATCTTCCTAAAGGTAAGAGAGCAATAGGTACAAGATGGGTGTTCAGAAACAAGAAGGATGAGAGAGGGATAGTCATCAAGAACAAAGCAAGACTAGTAGCACAAGGGTACACTCAAGAAGAAGGAATAGATTATGATGATGTCTTTGCTCCAGTAGCAAGAATTGAAGCCATCAGACTATTTCTAGCATATGCAAGTTTCAAAGGCTTTAAAGTGTATCAAATGGATGTTAAGTCTGCTTTCTTGTATGGGACAATTGAAGAGGAAGTGTATGTGTGTCAACCTCTGGTTTTGAAGACTACAAGTATCCAGACAGGGTGTACAAGCTAGACAAAGCTCTCTATGGTCTTCACCAAGCCCCCAGAGCATGGTATGACACACTGTCATCATATCTTCTACAGAATGGATTCAAGAGAGGCACTCTGGACAAAACACTTTTCACTAAATCCATCAAAGCTGAGATTCTTCTTGTCCAGATCTATGTTGATGACATCATTTTTGGCTCAACTAATGATAAGTTGTGCAAAGATTTTGAGGCCCTAATGCACAAAAAGTTTCAAATGAGTTCAATGGGGGAACTCACATTCTTTCTAGGGCTGCAGGTCAAACAGAAGCCTACTGGTCTATTCATAAGTCAATCAAAGTATGTCAAAGACATACTGGAAAAGTTTGGCTATCAAGACACAAAGGTTGCAAGCACTCCAATGGATCCTCATAAACAGCTTCATACAGACAAAGACGGCATAGATGTGGACATTCATCTATACAGATCCCTTATAGGATCTCTCATGTATCTAACATCTTCTAGACCTGATATAATGTTTGCTGTCTGTGTGTGTGCCAGGTTTCAATGTTCACCAAAGGATTCTCACTTGGTTGCTGTTAAGAGAATTTTCAGATACCTTAAAGGCCAACCACATTTAGGCCTCTGGTATCCCAAAGACTCTCCTTTTGAACTAACTGCATATTCTGACAGTGACTATGGTGGTTGCAACATTGACAGAAAATCCACAACTGGTGGATGTCAATACTTAGGAGCAAGACTGGTCTCTTGGCAATGCAAGAAACAAACAACTGTCTCCACATCATCCACTGAAGCAGAATACGTAGCAGCTGCAAGCTGCTGCTCCCAGGTAATGTGGATTCAAAATCAGCTAAGAGACTATGGTATGAATTTCTTATCCACTCCTATTTATATTGACAATTCAAGTGCCATTAGCATTGTGCAAAACCCAGTGAAATTCCCAAAAACCAAGCATATAGAAATCAGATTTCACTTCATTAGAGATTGTAATGAAAAGAAGTTAATCCAAGTTACCAAAATACATACTGATGATCAGCTAGCTGATCTATTTACAAAACCTTTTGATGTAGGAAGGTTCACTTTCCTAATATCAAACATTGGTATGGTAAACATGGATTAATTGATTTTTATTATTATCAACTCAATATGCTAATTTAAGGGGGAGACACTGTTCCATTGAAAATCTGCACAAATTTACACTAACAGCATGAGTCTTTTCTCATGCTGCTAGTTCATTTTCTCGGACTGCTAGTTATTTTCACTTGATCTGTCAAAGTGTGCAGGGTATTTAGGTAATTTCCCAAATGTGTGCGCGGGACCTAACCTTTTCGAAACCTTTAAAGGTCCCAGTTTCGTTCAGTTGTAACTACCAGTTACATATTCTTCTTCCACGGCCTTCTGCTTTCTCTCTGAACGATACACACATTCTTTTCAAACCCTAAACCCCAAACCGTCGTTTCTTGACCAATGGAGTTCGTAAAAGAGCACAATTGCCTCCCATACACCCTGAAACACACTGACCTTGAACCGTTCCATGAGATGATGGACTTCCTCAGGCACTCCCATATACACTATGCACTCAATATTGACCCCACTATATACATATCTCATATTGAGCAATTCTGGAATCATGCCTATGTTCAAACCATCAATGGAGTGCCTACCCTGACTTCCAAAATCGATGGTACTACCATCAATATCACCGAGGAGTCCATCAGACATCATCTGCATCTTCAAGATGCCACAGGTATAAAAGACCTATCTCTTACTGCTTTACACTTTGGTCTTCAAAATATTGGATATAGGGGTCCTGCTGATTCTTTTACTTTCTTGAAAGCACATTTTTCTCCTAAATGGAAATACCTTGTGCATATTATTCAGCAATGTTTAAGCCCCAAAAGAACTGGTTGGTCCGAATTTTCTTCAAATATTGCCACTGCCTTAGTGTGCTTTTCTACTGGCCAACAGTTTAATTTTTCAAATATGATCTTTCAAGGAATGTTAAGGCATCATTCCTTGAAGCATGGGAAATTTTTGATGTATCCTCGATTTTTGGCAAAAATAATTGCACACACCTGCACTGCTTCAAATTTACATAAGAGGATATATGTTTCCCATAGGCACTCACTATCTTCAATCAAAAGGCTGATAAAGCCAAGTGCCAATTTTGTTAGCATTGATGCTCCACTGCCCTCTGCAATGATGAACATCATCACAAGAAACAGAGGAGAGGGGCCTGAGCAGACACAGCCTAACATTACTGCTTCAACCCCAGGACCCCAACCCACTCCTCATGATACAGATATTCCCACTGATCCTTTTGTACAGCCCACACGCCCACTACAATACTTATATAAAAGGAAAAGGGGACGAGGAGCTCCTTCCTCCTCCTCCCTTAGACAAGAGCCATATATCCCTGTGGAGGAGGATCCTTCTGCACAGAATATCCAAAGGGAACCAATTGAGGACACTCCCAACCTCAATCAGGAGGTGAACATCTCTTCTGAGACTGTTCATATGGGTTCTGTGGCTGGCACTACTGATGTCTCTGCACAAGAGGCACAGGACAGGGCCAACATCTCTAAGACCACACCCATGGCAACAGCAAGTGTGCAAACACGAGCTGGAAGTCCCCAGTACCAAGAAAAGAGGGGCCCAGAGGTTCCTACTTCTGGTGTTAATGTCAGTGATAGACCACAAACACCCCTGGTGTTATCTGATCTTGAGACTAGTCTGCAACTGATGCTCTTAACGGATCCAAAGCTGAAACCTGTTGTAACAATGTTGGAATACCAAATGTCCATCATTGCTGCACAGGGGGCACAAATTCATGCACTCAAACAGGCAGAAGCTGCTCACAATCAGAAACTGGCTAATCTACACAAAGGGTTTACTCTTTGTGGAAATAAGCTCATCAAACTAGAGCAGTTGATTCAAACCCATGTGGCAAAGGTTGTAGGTCCTTCTGACCAAACCAATGCTTCCAAAACGGGGGAGAATCAGGAAGTTCCTGAACCAGTCCAAGCAGCTCCAACACCAACAGTCCAAGCAGCATCAACAGCTCCATCTTCTAGGCTAGCAGTCCCAACAGCTTCTCAAGCTGTTAGCCTAGAAACTCAAGCTGCTTCTACAAGAGCAACTGGAGTTGTTATAAGAGAAGGTATTCAAGCTCCATCCAGTTCAGTCCAAGCTACATCTTCTGCTACAAAAGATAAGGGCAAGGGTATTCTCATTGAGTCTCCAAAGCACAAGTTTTCTTCCAGAAAAGCCCAGATTGCCTTTGATGCTGAGATTGCCAGAAAATTAGCAGAAGAACAAGATCAGGCCTTAGACCAGCAAACCCATGCCCCAATGCAAGATGATGAAACCTTAGGAGATTACCTAAGAGGGTTTGTGGTCAAGCAAGGTGAAAGGAAGAGGAAGATGCCAACTGGGCATACCAAGGCTGAAAATAGAAGATTCTTGATCAATTTTGCCGTTGCAGCAGACATTCCAAAGAAAATTGCTCAGTCCATGAGTACTGAAAGGCTGCAGGAAATACATGATAAAGAAATGGAGAAAAGAAAGAAAACAAGAGTCTCTTCAGCAGTTCAGCCAGTACCAAAAGTTCAACCGTCCCAATCAGTCCAACCATCAACAAAACCAGTCCAAACTGAAGCTGCCAGTGCACCTGCTCCCACTGATCAACCTACTGTTTCTGTTCCATCATCTGTTAAGAGGGTGATCTTTCAGCACCATTTGCAAAAAGCTATGGAAATAGAAAAGTTGATTGATCAACATGACTTCACAAAGCCAGAAATCAACTACTGGTTTGCCAGGTCTCTGGATGAAAGAAATATAAGGGTCAAGTTTGTGATAAGGAGAGAATCTGGACCAGAAGAGGAGTATGATACATTCTGGCAGATGGTCCATAAGCTGACCAGGGATGAACTAATAAAGATGTACCACATAGGGTCTGTTTCTCAAGTCAGATCTGATCTTCCACAAGTAAAACAACTCATCAGAGATCTAAGTTCAGTTGCTGATGCTGAATTTGCAAGAAAAGAAGTGGAAGATGCTGAGAAGAAAGGGAAGCAGATCAAGGAAGTACATATTTTTGTCAAATCCAGAACCTACAGAATTCAATTCAAAGATGGATTTGGTATTTTCTTCAATCTCGAGTTTTATAATTTTTCAAAAGATATGCTGCTTCAAATAAAATCAGTTAGGATATCTTGTGATAAAGAAGAGATGAAGAGAGAATTTTTGAAGGCTATAGATCAGAAGCTTGCACAATTGTAAGTTTTTGAAAGCCTTGGTTTGTAAATAACAGTTTACTTTTTCATTTCCTTATTTGTATAGAACTTAAAGTCTTGTATAAAGAATTTAAGTTAGGGGGAGATTGTTGGGAAATAGTTTAAGTATACTCAAGCTGTTAGTTAGACTTCTCATACTGTTAGTAGAATTTCTGTGTAAGTACAAAGTTCATGCTGCTAGTTGAAGAAACTCGAGCTGCCAGTATAAAAGTTCAAGCTGCCAGAGCAAAATAACTCAAGCTGCTCAGTTCATGCTGCCAAGTCATTCAAGCTGCTCAACAGTTTCATAAACAGAATGTGCTGATTTTCAGGGAAGATATCTACAAGAAGATTCCAGCATATCTACTATCAGAGAAGTCATAGTCCTTCAAGGAAACACGTCCATAAAGCAATATAAATAGACAGAAGATTGTATAGAAGATATACGCATAGAATAAGAGTTTTCTGCATATTTTGAGTCTGTAATTGCTTTATTGTTCAAGTTTTCTTAAGCCTCTAAGGTTGTAAAACCCTAAGAACAGTTTGTGTTCTTCGTCTAATCAAAACAGATTAGAGGTGATTGTAATCAGTGAATTCAGCAATACAAACAGTCTTGATTACTTCTTATGTTTTATGCTATTATTGATTCTGAAAGTTTTTGTCAAAATAATTAAGTGTTATTCCGCAAACTTCTTAATTAAACTTTGATTCAAAGCAAGATTATTGATTTATACTCTGATAAATTCAAATCAGTTAATCTTGGTTATTCATAATTTTCATAAGTTATAGATCCTGACAGGGTCAAATTATATAGGGGAAAACGTAATACCAAAAGTTGTTTGGGTTATCTTCTTTGTCTTTTTTTATCCCTAAATTAATCTCTGGATTTCTGGCAGGCATTCTCTGCAAAAATAATAGATCCAAAACAAATTTTTTTATTCTGCAGAAATCGTTAATTTTTTTTTTGTGTTTAAATAATTTATTAAGTATTGATTTTATTCATTTTTACTGTAGGTTTTGTTAAATTGTGTAGATAAATCAAATTATGTTGATCTTGTTTGAGGTAAATCCATAATATACCGATAAAAACACTTGTTTTGTGCTATAATCTTTCCTTTTTTTCCTAGCATTTTTGTTAGGCAGTATTGACTTGGTCCTATGTTTGACTTGGTCCTATGTTTGACTGACTTTTATAATCAGAGTGTAGTTCGGCATAATCCTTCTTTTTTTCATCACTCAATGTTTTCTGCATAAATCTGCATTTTTTATTGGATGCAATTGAGCCTTGTCAGCACACCTATTGCGAAAAAATCTAAAATTTTAACCGGTTATATTACGCTAAATCAGCGACATTAATTTTCTGAATTTTAACCAGTAATATTGCGCCAACTCAGCCATAATTTTCTGAATTTTAACCAGTAATATTGCGCCACGTGAGCATTTTTTTCTCCGGCAATATATATATATATATAATTTGAAAGATTTAAATTTAACATATTTTTTTCAAAAATGTTAAATGTCTAAAATTTAAATAATATTTAAACCTATGACATGACCTTAAATTTTGAAGAAATTTAAGAACCGATCTTAAGAATTCCTAAAACTTGAGACTATTATTTAAAATTTAAGTTCTAAATTACTTAAATGTTATATTTATTGAATTTATATAATTAACATGTTAAGATATTTTAATATTTAATTACCTAATTTAAATTATTATTTCTATTTAATAAATTTTAATTAATCAAACTGAAATATTTTAATCAAATATAAATATTGATTTAACTTAAAATTAAAAAATTTTAGACCCTGATTTCATATTTCATATTTGTGTTTACCTTTTAATTTTCAAGCTTAATTTCAAAGGATTTAAGATATTAAGCCTGAAATATAATAAATAGTTTAAAAACACTTAAGATCTAAAATACATTTAATTATGAAATACAACAAACAGTCTTAAATCACTTATTATCTAAATTTAAGATTTAAAACAAATTACATCAGAAATTGTCAAAACAAATGACTTTAAAATTTAATCCATTAAAAATCTTTTGTTTGATTCTCTTAAAATTATATATACTTTTATTTTTTATTTTTTTATTATTATTATACTAAATAAAAATAATATTCAGTATTATTACAACTATAACTATAATTTCAAAAAATATATTTTCTAAATCGATTCATGTCCTACATGAGTTAATAAACTTAGGTATTTTTTGTTTTTAAAATATTAAATATGTGAAGGCTGAAATCACATCTGAATTTTAAGAGGTGGTCTTCAAGCCTAAAATCTAAAATCACATCTGAAATTTTAAAAATGGCCTTCAAATCTGAATTCTTAAATTTAAAAATACTAATTAAATTATAATTTCTATACTATTTATATATTATACCTAACAAGTTGTTGAGCACTCGCGCGATGTTACGGGGTCTAAAATATTAATTAAAAATATAAATATAAAAACAAATAAATAAAAATATTTTTCAAACAATTCAAACTACGAAACACAACTCAACCAGGATCGCAGAGTGAAATTCGAAAGTTGATGTCGATTCAAGGAGCAAGACAAATGGTACTATTAGTTGGTTCTTATAATTGGGTTTCTAGATTTTGCAATGCTAAAATTACAAACAATGTCTTATTAAATCGGATCGAAACAGAATTAATTAAATTAAGTACTCATAACCATAATTTGAAAATTTGATATTGATTAGGTTTAATCGTCAATTTAAATTGTTGATTTTAGTTCAAATCAAATAAATTTGTAACGATAATGTCTCTAACACATCTGAACATTAAGACGTGGTCTTTAAGTCTGAAATATGAAATCACGTTTAAAGTTTAAGAAGTGACTTAAAACCTGAATTCCGAAAATTTAAAACTACAAATTAAATTTTAATCTCTAAATTATTTATATATTATAATTAATTAGTTTATATAAATATAATTTAATGTTAAATTAATGAAATTGATAAATATTTTTGATTAATTAAATGAAATAATTTATTTAATTAAATAAACTAAACTTAATATTTTAGTCGTATAAATATTGATTTAATTTATAAAGAAAAACCGTTAGATCTTAATTTCATATTTGAGAATGGAGTTTACTTCTTAATTCTTTTGACAGGTTTATGAACCAAAATAAATATAGAATTGGATTCTAATTTTATTTTTTAGCCAACCAAACATACTTCGAATCTTAATTCAAATTCCTAACATATTACAAATCATTTTGCAAACATTTTGCAAACCAAACATCTTACACGCATCTACCATTTCACCTACTTTCCTTACATCTCATTCATTCCTTTTTATAGTCTTTATACCTATGTGTTCTTGCATTTAAAATCATTATATCAATAGAATTTAAATGGATAGTAGCCATGATAGATACATTTAAAAAGTAGTTGTCATTTTTCCTTAATAGTATATAAAAATATAATGATGGTGTTATTATTTGTCATAGCTTTAATGGTTTAAAAAAATATGATAATATCAAATGGATGACAAGTGACATAGTTTATCCTATTACGCGCATATTTTTTATAATAAATATTTTTATTATATATATATATATATATATATATATATATATATATATATATATATATATATATATATATATATATATATATAGACACACACATATACATTTGTTGTTATTGTTTGTGTGTCAAAATGACATCAACAAAGGATAATACCAATGAGCATCAACAAACATTTATACATATCAAACGAGCATAAATAATATGGGATATTATTTTATAAGGTTTAAGTCATTAGATGTTTAATTATAAAAACCGAATCAAACAGGAACTCAATTATAATATCTGATATTGTAAGGGATGGATTAATTGTCAAACAGGGATAATCAAACTGTCATATTAATTATTATTATCTAACAATTAATATATAATTATTGCATTATATTTAGTCATAACAATAATAAATAATATATGTTTACTTAATGGTTAATATCAATCAAAGTGAATAATGCATGCACTTTAGGGATAAGATCAAAGGGATTATGAGATAGAGTTTGACACTAATCAAACTCTCTTCCCTCCCTCCCTCTCTTTAAGACAACCATAGGGCTCCTATGGCTCCTATGGCTCCTATGGTCGTAACCAACACACACCATTGCAGTGCTCGTATTTATCATTTTGTTAAGAATCAGAAATCCACACAAGTCGATATCTAGCGTCGAGTTCAACGACAACATCAACCGTAGATGTAAAGTCATCTTTGGTGCAATTTTATTACATTACAGTAAGGTATGTTTAGGGATGGCAACAGGGCGGGTTCGGGATGGAAAATGAAAACATCGTCCCTGTTTAAAAAACCACGGGTATTAAACGGGGATCCCCATTGAGTACGCGAGGAAACCTGCGGGGAATCAGGTAACCCATTTATAAATCAATGATATGAAATTTAACCATATGATACATAATTTAAGCGTAAAATGTCCGTGTATGTTAACATTACAATACTAATATTAAATTAAATTTTCACACTGATGTTTAGCACATATGGATACCGGGATCATTGGGTGGATACTGGCAGTTGTACCCTGACACGTCATAAGTCACGAAACGGCTAGACTATCAGTGCATACATACTGATAGTGCTGGAGAGAGTAAGT